>MU188713.1:0-15079 GCA_016904865.1 Pissodes strobi
GGATGACTATATAACTCTGCCAAGGTAAATAGAGTTGCAAGAAAAAAATAGCGTTGGGTAAACTTACTCGTTATGAGGAATATCCTCTTCTTGTTCAAGGGCCGCTGGCCCGACGAGGGCTAGCAAAACTAGCACGACAAAAATCATAACATGCCCGTCACATTGACATGATTGGCTAGTTGTTTACAAAATTCACTTGATGCACAAGATCTACCGGGATCTTTTAGACACTTTGCAAGACACTATTATTTATTAATTTGAAAAGCGCGTAATAGAACGAGGTTTGGCTGGTGCGTAATACACCCTCGACGAGACGTCACAGCAGGCGCATATTCCACATTCGAGTCGATATTCTCGCGACGGCGCCGGCGCTCGGAATAGTGCATTTCTTCCCTTTACACATCTTGCAATTTCATTTCCAATTACTATCTGAAAAACACTCAGACGCTGCTGCTCCTGCAAATGCAAATTAAACAGATGAGCAAATTGCACACACCTAAGCGGACCATTGGTGTAACTAGAGTTGGCCTATCCACCTTGTAATCTGTGATTAGTACACGTCTTGATTTTTGTTTAATATTGTGTTTAATTGATATATTTCATTCTCAATTTTATTTTGTAGTGAGTGAGCGAAGTGATAGAAATTATTTTTTTTATAAGCTTTATCTGTTTTTTTTTTTGACTAAATTAGCATCGCTAAGATTTAAAATTGCTTTTTATTGATTGATAACATCAGAGATCTCCAATATTTGAATAAAGGATCAATAGTCAACTTTATTTTAAGCGTTATTAAGTTTCGGCGGTAGGAGTCCGAGGTTCTGGCTTAACTCATGGAACTTACGTTATGATAGGGCTGTTGTATAGGTGAGGATGAACTTGCAACAATATTAGGTTTGTGTATCAATGTTTTTACCTTTTTATTCAGCACAGTCTTGTTAAAATTTGTATTATAGAACCTCTTCGGTGTTGGTAAAAAGATCTAAATTGCACATGCGCTAATTAAGTGGCCCTAACGAAGATAAAAAAACCTAAAAACCTGAAAATACTTGACGTTTCAAGAAACAAATATGCCCCTGTTGTCAAAACCGAGGAATCTAAACATAAAAATGATTAGAAACCCCATTAAAATATTCAGAATAGCAATTGTGTTTAAGATGTAACCTTTATCTTATTGGATTCGGTTGTTTCAGTTATATCGTTTCACACACGTGTTTCAGCTTTTCTTGCGATTTTCTGCGTAATCAATGTAAAATGTCGAACACATATTTTATTAGGGTCTCTTAGATGTCAATGTTAATTCGAATGGTATATACTTTGTAGCATAATGTAGCATATGTCATTACTGCGTAATCCATTGTGTTTTCTTTATCACTAGAAAAGTTTCCACTAGTATTTGAAAGTGTTCAATAATACTTGAACAGAATCATTCTACAATGCCATTCGAGTCGTGATAATAAGGTCTAATAAAACGTAGGTATATGTATTTTTGTTGGGGAAACACCCCCAAGTGTATAAACTATCGTTTTTCACCGTACAGTTAGGTGATAACACCCTGTATGTATGTAGAATGAATGAGCCATAATTAAACTTAAAATAGATTTATTTCACCCCGGGTACAACCCAATTTGTGCATTTAAATTAGCATATGCCAGTTCTTCAAAACCCCTTAGTCCAACCCTAGACGGACGATCCCTTAATTCGAACCTGTACAGCAGTGCTGTCGATATAATAGATTACAATAGAGACAACTCTCACTCGGAAAGGAAATCGTTCTTAATCGTTTTCAATTCAATGTATTTTTGTCTCCGTCAGCATTGTGAACAATCAGTTTGTCAAATAAAGAAAGAAAACCGTTTCTACCCTTTTAATCTCAAATGAATTCGGCAAAGCGCGAACCCCCCACTTTTTATTTGGTCTGGCGCCAGGAGACTCGTGTCTACACACAGGAATATTACTTTGGCTCCCTGGCTTCCGCATGCGCAGAGTATGGGTGCGTTCGTTTATAAGTGTCTAGGACTTCACGCATGGCCTTCCGCTCGCTTCGCTCGCTCCGGGGCGCAACCAAACAAAACTAACTGAAACTAACCCAAGCTAACCCAAATTAAAAAGAGCAAATAATCTTACTAACCCAACTAACTGCAACTAACCCAAAGTAACCCAAATAAAAAAAAAGCAAACATAATCTTACTAACCCAACTAACTGAAACTAACCCAAGCTAAACCAAATTAAAAAAAAAGCAAACTTAATCTTAAAAAAAGGTTGATAAAAAACGCATTGCCACCGATGGGAATCGAACCCACGCCGCCCACATGACAAGCAAATGCTCTAACCACTACACCACTAGGCCGCTAGGAAACAACGCGCTACATCGTAAAGACATTGGTAATTGAGGTATTTGTAGTGTAGGTGGCGTTGATTGATTCGTCACTCGTATTCTGCGCATGCGGAAGCCAGGGAGCCAAAGTAATATTCCTGTGTATAGACGCGAATCGCCAGGAGGCGACCACCTCGAAGACAAATTCAATTTAGTGCTTTGCTAACACTCCATGTCGCTAGATCGGTATCCTCACCGAGCTCTTCGCGTCAAAAGATCAAATTCCTTTTTGGGCCAATTTCTCTTGTATGCACAAATATTAGAGAATATTTCGTGCACCTCAGTTATCTTTGTCCAAGGTTGGACAAAAACCTCCTTTTGGGCTTTTTTAAGCAATTCATCAAAGCAAGAAACGATGTAGCGTCTCTTTCCCCCTTTTGTTGAAGAGAATCCATAAAATGGCGGCACCGAATTGATAACTCAAGTGGTCCCTGTACTGTACAAGTTAATTCAAGGATTCAAAGTGGAATCCCTAGCTAATTAGAGTGAAGTAAACATTGGAGATTAAGGTATTCTGTACGAAAGAAAGGTGCTAGATTGAAAGCATAAAAGTTCAGTTCATTGAAAGTCAGAAATGACAAAAATATTTCAGTTTAAAATTGAATAAACAAGACTGTTTTAGTTAGTTAATAATAAAGAAACCTTTTGTAATATTAGTTGTATACTTGAACGAATGATGAATGATTGAAAGTTTTAGTCTAAGAATTGTACATATATAATTTCTATTTAACATAGAAAACACTGTTTATTTATCTCCATTATATTTAAATGCAATTTACACCTGCATTATTAAATTATATCAAACCGGATACATGTTTCAATTTATCTCACCACCCTATATTATACTGTCCATTAAAAGTGGTTAAATAAAATACCACACCCGTCTTTAAGCAATAATAAAAGCACTTGTTTATCCCGACCATATTTTGTGTAGTTCCAATAATTCTTCTACTGTTTTGTTAGTAAATTAGCATCCGTTATCTAACATAAATTGACTGAAATTCCTACAATCTGTAAAATATTTAATAACTGCTTTGCTAAAATGTATGGCAGTTTCCCTCAATTTGATATACTTGGGCTAATTTTATAAAGGCATGACCTAAAGTTAAGTAATGTTTCTTGTCACAAGTAAATATATCTATATGAACAACTGAAAATTGGCTAGGTGAATAGGTTTTTTCCTAGCCTATTTTGTTCGATTTTATATTTCGCAAGAATCAATATAGTTATTAGCTTTCGCTTTAAGTCCTATCTAATAATACTTTCGTTTGTTATATTCTTATATAATATAACGTGTGTAACCCAAACTTTCATTGCACGCGTCGTATTCATAGCAGAATTTCATAAACCAAATTTGCGACGGGGAGTCGCAAATTTGGTAAAGTTTCCACGTCATTGTCACAAAATAATAGCTGGTGTCATATTGCTATATACTATCTGGAATTAAATATTAATGCATGCATCCCTGGCAACTAACTAAGATTTCTAATAAAAATCAATAATTACGTCAGTTTTCGGCAATATTTCTATAGAAAATGTAGCAAAAAATATCTAAAATTTAACGCCAGTAAATACTAGATATGGATTCAAAGACAAAAGTATGTTTTGAGCCGGGAGACCTCATGAAGTATTGAGCTCCCAATATGAGGAAAAAAATAGGGATGAAAATAAGGAAGCTTTTATAAAAACTATGTGAAACGCTACTACAAGGCTATTAAAGGAAAAGTTCCTCACCGAATAAGCTGGGAAAATAGGTAATTTTACTGACACTTCTTTCAAACAGTCAAAACAAAAATTTTTAAAATGGGCATGCTATGGGATGAAAACACACCGGAAAAGCTATACCTAAATGAAGTTCTCCATGTCGTTTCTTATGAGCCTGCTAGGTCTAGTGGGGAAGCTGAAAACAAATTTTAAGGAAGGTGGATTGAGCTATATAGGGTGTAACTCCATCTTCACAAAAACTGCTCAAGGGAGAGTTCGACATTTAACAAATATTCGTTGGTTCAAAATACGGTAAGCTCAAATATTCACCCTGTAAGGCTTTTTAAAAAACTTACTTCTAAGCGGGGTCCCAGCATGAAAACGGACATATTTATTTGACACCGTAGCCTGAGTAGTAAGTAAATGGTATATAGATCAAAAACTCATCTATTGGCAGAAATGAAATTTTCAGATGGACAAAAAAACCGGCTGGGTACAGCAACAGTAAAAAAAATAAGTACAGAAAACCTTGACAGCAAGTCAGCTATTAAAACTGGGGGTTAATGCGTCACAAGTTGCAAAAATTACTGGCAATGAGAGCATAAGCTCCATCAGTACTTATCTGCAGCTAGATTCAGTATTTCCCAATATATTTGTAGCTAAAATGGGGGTATCTGTAGCTTCAATGTCTGTACCCTGGAAAACGTAACGCCCGATCAAGCTTCGAGATCAACGGATTTGGACCAAGGTGGGAACCTTATTTATATTCACTACAATAACTGAGTAATATTATTTCGAGTACTACCTTCGGCACTACACCTACGGCAGCGCTTAAGTATCTTTTAAATCTGCCATCTCTTCAAATATTGCTGGAGAGGGCGGCCAGATAGGTTACGCATACATTGAGACAGGCGGTGACCAATAATTCGCAGGCGAGCATCATGGTGTCCAACAAGCTGCAAAACGCTAATGAACGCGACAGAATGTCGGGTTTACCCTCAGATGTTATGCCTACAAAAACTAACTATTCCCATGCCAAAAATGTCCTCATACCAGCAAGGAACGAATGGGCGATTGACTCCGAACATCTGAGACCAACAGAGAATAGTTGGTTCATTGACGGCTCCAAGACCAGTGATGGTATGGGAACCGCTGCATGGAATAAAAATAGTAAAGTTGAGCTTAAGTGTTCCCTAGGCAAACATGCAACCATTTTCAGGCTGAAGTTCAAGCCATTGATATGACTGCACAGTGGCTCAGCGATAGAAACTGGAAAGGCAAATCAATCAAAATATTCTCGGACAGTCAAGTGGCGATAAAAGCTCTTGAATCTAGC
This sequence comes from Pissodes strobi, assembly GCA_016904865.1. Taxonomy (NCBI): domain Eukaryota; kingdom Metazoa; phylum Arthropoda; class Insecta; order Coleoptera; family Curculionidae; genus Pissodes; species Pissodes strobi. The sequence goes on from MU188713.1 coordinate 5,416, forward strand.
CGTTGTTCATCCAAGGTAGTATCGATCTACCAGAAACTACTCCCCAAACTACGTAGAGAAAATAAACTTACACTGATCTGGATACCTGAATATATGATGAAGGCAACGGAAGAGCTGATCCTTTTCCAAAGCAGGCGGACGCAACGGCCTTCACAGGACCAGAACCAGAACTGGGAATAGCTTACAACAGAGCTAAAAAAGTCCTCTCCAGGTGGACACAACAGCAACTTGTAGACAAATGGAGAGAGTTACCGAGCCCAACACATTCAAAGATGGCAGTGAATATGTTATCAGAAGTAAGAACTAGACAACTACTTCAGTTTGAAGGACAGCAGGTACAGGCTGTAGTTAGCATGTATACTGGTCATTTTAAGCTAAGAAGCCACATGAACAAGATAGGGCTTTCCGAAGAAACGGAATGACGCTTGTGCTGGGAGGAAAAGGAAACAATGTAGCATGTTTTATGCCACTGTCCAAAAATGAAAAGAACCAGACAAACGGTGTCCCGAAATTCTGAAATGACACATACAGATTTGAAAACTATCCACCCCAGGAAACTATTCGATTTCATGAAAAGAATCTAGGCTCTGGCCTAGTGGCAATCACAGATGTTAGCCACAATAGACCAAGGGTCGCAGTGGAGGGCACCATCTGGACTCACTCACGCACTGAGAAAAATGGCTCAAATCAATGTTTGTTTTGGACGGCGTCGATTTACCATTATATAACGTTACATATCGAATATCAAAATTTTGTTGTAGTTTAGAATCACGTTAAAATTATGCCAATAAAAATCGTTATATTACGCTAAAAAGTATAGCGACTATACAGGGTAAATTGACTGCAAATGAACAATAATACTACTTTGGTTCTACAAGTTGTATATAAAGCAAATATACAATAAATGTATAATGGCAAATCAAGTATTTCATAGCATAATGGTGATTACATAGCTAACTGCGGACTATTTACTGTTATACGACTGTTGTATACCAATAAAGTTACCGATAGTTGTTCGTAATCTTTATGGTGTACAGCTCACCATTTGCTATTTCAATGGCTGCCGCTGCGGCTGAATCCACGCCAAATAGCAAGAAGGCAAAGCAGAGTGACGTTTGACGCAAACAATTTGCCGATTATTTACCACTTAATTCAATAAGGAAATTAAATACCACTCCCATGTAGGAAATTAAACATAGGAGAGAATCCACCAAAGAATATGCAGGCATGTATATCTTAGCTTAACAAATATATCATGAGTTTTCAAACTCATCACTTGTTTACGCTTTGTCAATCAAAAACTCGTTGTTTTTAGGTCCTTTATTCTACGAAGATCTAATTATTTTACCATACAAACGAGGATATATGCGTGTAAGAGATATGGATAACTTCCTATACTATAACACTTGAATTAACACACGAAGGGTGCCTTGAGTGAATCAAAAGTTTGAAAAAACCAATAAGGTAAGCTATTTTCTATTTAAGTAGCAACCATTGTGTATAGTCAATTCATGTTAATAGATCACAGGTGTACTCCTAATTTGTGACCATGCACCTAAAACAAATTTCAATTGACATGTTCAATTCTAGCGTACAGTGGACTCGATAACATCAAGATAAGAATATCCAGGACCCCTACTGTAGTAATACCATAAACATAATGTTTGCCAACGCCATAAGATATAGTTTAAGTGTAATATAACTAATATGTAACTATACAACAAAATATATACGGTGCACATGCAAGTTGAATGCTGTTAAGCTTGATTAGAATATTAGCAATTGGATATACAATTAACTATATATGGTGTATATCCAGGTTGAATAATGGTTACGCAATTGCTGTATTAATGGTATACAGGCCCTATTTGAAAGCAGGATAAATATGCGTACGGATATATCACAAAAACTTAAATTATATGATTATTTAATAATCGGTATACAAATGGAACATAACCTTTAAAGCAGATAAATTATAATGAATATTCAAGTAATTGAATAAAAATCATAGTTTAGCGAAATTAGATTCAGAAAAAAAGCTTGTATATTGGCCGAAAACAGTTAATTTGTCACAAATAGTAGGTATACAAGTTTTGTATTCTGGTCATTCGATTTTTGTATAGTGCCTGATTTTTTTCTCTAAGTGCGTGTACAAAATACCAATACTTTAAAAAACTGCCGATAGATCTTAATCTACTAAGTGAATAATAAGAAATGTCAGCAACAAATTAAAAAAGGCCTAACCGCCAAACGCAAGCATGTATCAGCTCAAAAACAGTAAAAAATATTCTTGGTTAATACGTTAAGATAATCCTTAAACGTTACTCTGCACTGAGAGAAAAAAAAATTAGCCACTATGCAAAAATCGAATGACCATAATACAAAACTTGTATACTATTTGTGACAAATTAACTGTTTTTGGCCAATATACAATCGATTTTTCTGAAAGTAAGATCGCTAAACTATGACGATTATACAATTACTGTATACTGATTATTAAATAATCATATTAATATAAGTTTTTGTGATATATCCGTACGCATGTTTTATCCTGCTTTCATATTAGGGCCTGTATACCGTTAATACAGCAATTGCATAACCATTATTCAACCTGGATATACACCATATATAGTTAATTGTATATCCACTATATGACGGGTAGAATAGCTAATATTCAAATATTGATTAACCAGTATTTAACTTGCATGTGCACCATATATATTTTGTTGTATAGTTACATATTAGTTATATTACATTTAAACTATATCTCATGGCGTTGGCAAACATTATGTTTGTGACATTACTTCAGTAGGGGTCTTGGATTCTATTCTCATCTTGATGTAATCGAGTCCAGTATACGCTAAAATTGAACATGTCAGTTAAAATTTGTTTTAGATGCATGGTCATAAATTAGGAGTACCTACACCTGTGATCTATTAACATGAATTGACTACACAATGGTTGCTACTTAAATAGAAAATATCTTACCTCATCGGTTTTTTCAAACTTTTGATTCACTCGAGGCACCCTTCGTGTGTTAATTCAAATGTTATAGTATAGGAAGTAATCCATATCTCTTACACGCATATATCATCGTTCGTATGGTAAAATAATTAGATCTTCGTAGAAGACAGGACCATAGCCTAAAGAAAACTATAGCTGCGACACTTAAGCGCGGCACCTTTGACAAGCGAGGACCACTTTATCACTATGTAGTGGGGAGGAAATAAATAAATCTAACTTGACGTCAACCCCCCGGCAATCATTAGTGAAGTGAGCCGTACTAAAATTTTTTGGGACGTTTTATACTAAAATTGTTACTCTCCCCTATTATTTTATTTAAACTTTCATCACAAAATATATGATTTATAAAATACTGTTTATTTGGCTTTTTTGATCCAAAAAGCTGCATAAAGAGAGCCGGATATTTATTTAAACATTACACCTGAAAGAAATAATTAAAAATGTCTTTTGAAGTGAAATTAAGAATGGCGAATGTAGATTACTTGTAGTAAGTACAGCATTCTTGAATGCTGAATATAACTATAATAGAATATAAGCTCCAAGTTAATCCTTAAATATCAACAAGATCTATACTCAACCAAAGTTTTTTTATATGAGATTTTATTTTGCAGAAGTAGTTACGGTTTTAGACGAACTTGTGAAGATCTGCAATAATAATTTTGATTTATCAAGTTGTTCTCTTCTAAGCTTAAAAAAGATCTTATATAAGTACATAATTCTTAGCAACCTGCACAATTTTATAAACGTATTATGTACGATTTTGCTTATTTTTTCGTAACAGCTTTTTCATTTTATTCGCTAGATAAAAATATTGTCAAGATAGTGAAATGAAAGTAAATTTTTGATCTGGCTATAGTTCACGAACTAGTTTATGCATGAAATGCACAATTACGCTAAATCGGAGCAACCTGTACCGTGCGTTCAATTTACCTTGATAACATTTTGATTCGCTGTAACATTTTTGTTTTTAAAGATATCAAGTTAAACAAAAAAGCAAAATGTAGGGTTGGTAGCCAAATTTTTTTCTACGTTACATATAAAATAAAACACTGAAGATTTTCTGACATATCAGCCTACTCTATATTTTTTAAATGGAACACCCTGTATATTACTCATTTTTGGAATCTTTAGAGAAGTCTAAACACATTTCGTGTATAATATCTTATACCTATCTTTCTTTAGGTGTTTACGAAATATTGACAGTTGAAAGTCGTGCATTTTGACATTTTGATAGGCTTTAAAATCTAAACCGCATGAGAGCAAAGAAAACGGTTTGCATATTCCTGTCTTAGGTTTTCATGAGCTATCAAATGACAGTAACTTTGAATTTAACCCGCGAATAAAATTGACCGGAACTTTTAAACCTCCGGTTAAATTGAAAGCCACTGTCATTCGATAGCTTATGAAAACCTAAGATAGAGATGTGCAAACCGTTTTCTTTGATCTCGTGCTGTTTAGAGCCTGTCAAAATGCCTGACTTTCAACTGTCAATATTTCGTAAACAGCTAAAGATAGGTATAGGATATTATACACGACATGTGTTTTGATTTCACTAGAGAGTCCAAAAATGTAGTAATATACAGGGTGTTCTATTTAAAAAATATATAAAGGAGGCTTTTATGTCAGAAAATTATTGGTGTTTGTTTTATATGTAATCTAGAAAAAACTTGGCTACCAACCCCACATTTTGCTTTTTTGTTTACATTGGTATCTTTAAAACCAAAAAAGGTACAGCGAATCAAGATGATATCAAGGTGCTGATCAAATCTGAAATAATGGATATATGTGGATAACGATCGACTTTTACGAAAAACATCCAGCAAAAACAATGTTTTTGAGACTTACGCCTTTATGGTAGAATACGAACTGTTTATTGTCAAACGAAATGTTTTGCACTTTCTTATCTTCCACATAACCACAACCTGGAAAATACTCCCCACCAAACCGAAAATTTCGTATATCTAGATAATTACTAAATAACTAAGATAAGAAGATGCAAATCGTTTCGCGCTAAGTTGAACAGATCAAATTCTTTAAATGGAAAGGAGGCTATTCGACATGCTACATGAAATTTATCTAGAATTTTTAGAAGAATTCGAAAATCGGAAAATATGTCCCGCTCTTTTGAGACCTTTTATATTGAAATATAATTCAATTATATTGTCAAACTAAAATCAACATGGCTAAATGATGAAATGGTTGTAAGACTAATAAAAAAATTAAAAACATGTTATTTCTATAAAATGTGTATACATATGAAGGGTACAGGGGAAAAATGATCTAAGCGCCATTTCTATAGGAAACTTTTTTATTATTGACTTCACAGAAAATTTTATTCTTGATAAAAGTTGGTGTTTGAAAAAAAAACTAATTTTGACAATGCTAAATTAATGATAAGTTATACAGGGTACTCAATAAATACAAAAATGATGGTTAAAAAATCAAAAACTTTGGAATATCGGAAAACCTTCTACAGAAAAATAAAACTCGTATTAAGATAAAAATAAAAGTCAAATACCATTTTTTCCAAAAGTGCACCGCACCGTGGCGGAGAAAATCCATTTCAATTACTGAAAAAAGCCGCTTTTTCTTAATTTTGTCCTTATTTTTTTCAGCAACGATGCACTTTTGGAAAAAATGGTATTTGACTTTTAGTTTTACCTAAATAGGAGCTTTATTTTCCTGTAGAAGCTTTTCCGATATTCCTAAGTTTTTGTTTTTTTAACCACCATTTTTGTATTTTTTAAGTACCCTGTAATACTTAGTCTTAATTTAACATTGTCAAAAATAGTTTTTTTCCAAGCACCAACTTTTATCAACAATAAAATTTTCTGTGAAATCAATAATAAAAGTTTCCTATGGAAATGGCGCTTAGATCGTTTTTCCCCTGTACCCTTCGTGTATATTTTATGAATGTTTCCATATCATTAATTTTCGATTATTTTTGGGCATTTTAAATTTTGTAACCTATTATGATACGTTTTAGTCCGTTTTGGTACTTTTAGTCAGTTTGGGTTAGTTCAATCAGCTTTCGTTTAGTTTTAATTTACTTTAGTCATTTGAACCCGGTTCCGATACATTATAACCAATTTTAATATGTTTGGTTAGCCGCCAAAACTGGGTCGTTCAATCAACTATCGATTACTTTCGGTTCCGATACGTTATTACCAATTTTAGTGTTTAGGATAGTCGCCTAAATTGAATTGATCTGAGTTAGTTTTAACTTGCTTAATATTATTTTTAAGCTATTCCGATACGTTTTAGCCCGTTTTGGTACTTTTAGTTACTTTTGGTTTGTTTTGGTTAGTCTTTCAATCAAATTTTGGATACTTTCAATTTATTTTAGTTATTGAATTAATTCAAGTTAGTCGTCGAAATTCGCTTAATTTTGGTTAGTTTCAACTTATTTTAATATTTTTAATCTGTTACGATACGTTTTAGCCCTTTTTGATGCTATTGGTTAGTTTTGGTTAGTCGTTCAATCGACTTTCGGTTAGTTTCAGTTAGTTTTAATTTAGTTTAGTAATTTGAATTGGTTCGGATACGTTATAACCAATTTAAATGTTTTTAATTAATTTAGGTTGGTCGCCAAAATTCGATTAATTTGGGTTAGTTTCAACTTACTTTAATAATTTTAATCTGTTACGATATGTTTTAGCCCTTGTGGTGCTTTTGGTTACTTTTGGTTAGTCGTTCAATCGACTTTCAGTTAATTTCAGTTAGTTTTAATTTATTTAAATCATATGAACCGGTTCCGATACGTTATAACCAATTTTAAAGTTTTTGATTACTTTCGGTTAGTCGCCAAAATTCGGCTAATTTGGGTTAGTTTTAACTTACTTTCGTTCAATCAACTTTCGGTTAATTTCAGTTAGTTTTAATTTATTTTAGTCATTGGAACCGGTTCCGATACGTTATAACCAATTTTAATCTCTTTGGTTACTTGCCAATATTCGATTAATTTGGGTTAGTTTTAATTTACTTTAACATTTTTAATCTGTTCCGATACGTTTTAGTCCGTTTTTGTGCTATTAGTTACTTTTGGTTTGTCATTCAATCAACTTTCGGTTACTTTCAGTTAGTTCCAATTTATTTTAGTCATTTGAATCGGTTCCTATACGTTATAAGCAAATTTAATATTTTTGGTTAGTCGCTTAAATTCCTTTCGTTTTGGTTAGTTCTAACTTACTTTAATTTTTGTAACCTATTACGATTGGTACGTTTTAGCCTGTTTTGGACCTTATGGTTACTTTTGGCTAGCTTTGGTTAGTCGTTCAATTAACTTTCGGTTGGTTTCAGTTAGTTCCAATTTATTTTGGTCATTTGAACCGATTCCGATACCTTATGATCAAATTTAAGTTTAAATAAACAAACTAACTAGCTGCTTAATTCTGCCGCTCTTTTCTCATTTTAACACATAAACATTAACTTATTTATATAACATACAGACAAAACAATATATACGCATAACGTCTATTTACCCAAACAACGAATCTTTTTCTATTTTAATTCCTGTGAAAATTATTGCACTCCGGCCCAGGTAAGCGCGTATGATTGGCATCGAGTTCCAACTGCGTGGTGTCCTCGCTTCACTGAGCTTCACGGGGAAAATTTGATTCCGTACCCCACTAAACGAGCCGAGTGTTGCGGCTATAGTTTTCTTTAGGCTATGACAGGACCTAAAAAGAACGAGTTTTTGATTGACAAAACGTAAACAAGTGATAAGTTCGAAAACGTATGATATATCTGTTAACCTAAGATATACCTGCATGTTCTTTGGTGGATTCTTTCCTATCTTTAGTTCCCTACAATTTCCTTAAATAATCGGTAAATTGTTTGCGTAAGCCGCCACTCTGCTTTGTCTTCTTGCTGTTTGGCGTGGCGTCGTTTCAGCCGCAGCGGCAGCCATTGAAATAATTGAAATAGCAAATGGTGGGCTATACAAGAAAAAGATTACGGACACCAATCGGTAGTTTTATTGGTATACAACAGTTGTATAACAGTAAATAGTCCGCAGTTTAGCTAGTTGATTACCAGTGTGCTATGAAATATTTGATTTATCATTATACAATTATTGTATAATTTGCTTTATATACAACTTGTCTAACCAGAGTAGTATTATTGTTCATTTGCAGTTAATTTATCTTGTATAGTCACTATATTTCTTAATATAATATAACGAGATTTATTGGCATAATTTCAACGTGATTCTAAACTATAACAAAATTTGCATATGCGGTATGTAACGTTATATAATGGTAAATCAACGCCGTCCAAAACAAAAATTGATTTGGGCAATTTTTCTCAGTGTGTGACCGCAGAACGTTCCGCTGTATCTCAGTAAGACATAAAATATTAAAATAATATCATTACAATTACATTATTTACCTTGATACGACATCAGGCTCAGCTGTACCGTGGTAAACAATGTATTTACGCAGCCGACCCCGTTTTCTGAAAATGAGGTATGGCGCTTCTACGCACTTCCATAGCGTCACCGCACACATAAAAAAGGAAAGAGAATATTACTTTGTGTCGAGAGAAGTATTTCTTCACATCAGCGGATTCAAATAAAAAAAATATATTTATAACTTCACATGTTCTTATGGCGAGGAAAAGTATTTCAAATTAAATAATTATTTCTTCATAAGGAGAGGAATGATCTGAACTCCTCGCTGTTTTTAGATCAAGAGATCTTTTCTATGTGTGCGTGCACGTGCACTTTCGCCTCTTCTTTGTCTGGAACTGCCAAAAGTTGGTTCTCACTCTTCAGTATATAGGTACCTAGAGAACAACTCACTAACTATCTCTTGTTGTTGTCGACAGCCGCAGTTGTTTCATGCCTCTTCGGGCTCTACAATACAACTAGGTAACCGACGATGTGCGTCAGGCTCGACACACACACGCAAACCGTTACTTTTGGCGAACCATGGACTCACAATTCCTAGGAAGTGCTTGAACGGTTAAACTACCACGAAGTTCCGATAACCTTGATCCGTTGCATAATTTGTTCCAATGCCGTGATTAAAATAAACATTAAAATACCCGCATTTAATTATTAAACTATTGTTTTTGACAGGTGAATGAAATTCTAATGGTATTTTTTTAATTAACATGATATATTCATTAATATCTTTTACAATATTCACAAGCTTTGAATATTTGAGAAGTTTGGTGCCATTTACTGAATATTTGTCGCTATAAACCATTAAATGCAATATAGAAGTATTTTGTACGGAAAACTGAGAGAAAAAAAATTAGCTACAATACAAAAATCGAATATCCATAATACAAAACTTGTATACTATTTGTGACAAATAACTGTTTTCGGTCAATATACAACCGTTTATTCTGAAACTAATATATTTAAACTATGGCGATTATACAATTACTTGAATAATCCTTATAATTTAACTGCGCTAAAGGATATCTTCCATTTGTATACCGACTGTTAAATAATCATATAATTTAAGTTTTTGTTATATATCTGTATGCATATTTTATCCTGCTTTCATATTAGGGACTGTATACCGTTAATACAGCAATTGCGTAACCATTATTCAACATGGATATATGTTACCGGCAAAGTACGTTATGCAGTCATACCTAGGTTTGCCTAGGCAAAGTCCGCATTGCTGGG
>MU188713.1:40079-59652 GCA_016904865.1 Pissodes strobi
ATATAGTATGGTTAATAAATTGTTGCAAGAGCGTGATATAACAAAAATTGAGCGAGTGTGCTAGTACTCGAGTCACTGAAGTGTAAACATATCCATATAAAAAAAAATGGCAACCTCAAATAATCCCAGTAAGTGTGCATGGGACATCCTGAAGTAGGAAACTGATTAACAATGCTCATCACTTTGAGATAGAAAGGAATGGGGAAATTATCACTGATGCTGACAAAATTTGTGGTCTGTTTAGCGACTACTTTGGCGAACTCCCGATGTTTAAAGGGGATGAAGCGGAGAACCAGCATGAGCTGAATTCTATTAACGAAAGATCATTCTTTCTGACTCCTGTGGATGAGAAGGAGATTGTGGGTATAATCAATACCACATGCTCAAAAAGGTCAGCAGGGCTAGATGAAATCCCCTGTAGTCTCTTAAAAAATATATCACTTTTAATATGCAAACCACTTTCATTCATAATCAATAAGTCATTTCTTGAAGGACACTTCCCTACAAATTTGAAAGAGATTCGAGTCATACCTTTGCATAAAAAGGGTGATAAGAGCCATTTGGAGGATTACAGACTAATTGCCATCCCATCTGCGTTTTTAAAAGTCTTTGAAAAGGCATTCTACAATAGACTGCTCAACTTCCTATATACCTTTTCATTTTTCAGTAATACGTAACATGGTTTTTACTAAATCGGTCTACTCAGACAACTCTTTTTAAACACATATTAGCCATAATGAATTTCCTTGATGTCAGCAATACAACAAACTAGCATTTACTTCGATTTAAGCAAAGCTCTTGACTTAATGCATCATAACATCTTATTTGAAAAGCTTGAAAGGGTAGGTGTCAGGGGTGTTAGTCTGAACTAGATCAAATCGTTTTTAGAAGATCGCATTTAAACAGTACACATTAAGGGATGGAAGGGCAGTTTGGCTAACCATCCTTATCAGTCCTCTTTTGACTCTACATCCACAGGAGCACCTCAGGGGTCTCTGCTTTCGCCTCTTCTGTTTCTTATATTTTGCAACGACTTAAATGTTGGTGTGAGTAGTGAGAATATGTTGGTTGTACAGTTTGCCGATGATACCTCTGTTGTGATATATTGTGGAAAATCGAATCTGGCTTATCAGATAGCCAATCTGACTGCTGCACGAATGCATAACTGGTGTAAAAAACATGCTTTTATTAAACACAGATAAAACAAATTTTATCGAATTTAGAAACAAAAATAAAATAGTCAACGGGCAATATGTAATTCATATCAACCCTTAAAACAGGTAGAAACTCTAAAATTTCTCGGGGTTGAACTAGATAATAACCTAAATTGGCTTGAACATGGCAAGATGTAAGAATCTTTCATCGCCAAATTATGGTATTTATAAACTAAGGGATATTGTTAACCATGATTCCCTGCCATCATTTTATTACGCATTTGTCCATTCCCGTCTGCTGTATGGTGTTTTATTTTGGGGAGCCCAAAACCAGGTGGTGTCCCCTATTTTTGTATTTCAGAAGCGCATTATAAGAACGATATGTAAAGCTGGCTTCCTGGACAGCTGTGTACTACTATTTAATTAAATTAAGATCATGACAGTTTATTCAGTGTACTTGTATAGTATGTGATGTTACGTATATCGGCATAGGGATAAATTTGTCAGTAATAGTGCAATGAGTGGTAGTGGCGTTGTTCCAAGGTACGGGGCTAACCTAAGAGTGCCTAAACATGCAACAACTTTGTATGAGAGAGGACCTTACTACATGAGTATAAAGGTGTTTAACTGTCTTCCAACAAGCATGAAAGACACTAGACCCTACTCAAATCTTAGGCACCCCCTAAAAAAGTTCTTTAGTTCACGTCCATTTTACAGTACTCATGAATTTCTTGTGCACCGTTGGGACATTGCGGGAGGGATAGACTGTGCTTATTGCTAGCATTTGGTAATAGTCATTTAATTGGGTCATAATATTGTTCTCATGTACTCATATGTGTGTGTTTTCTTTTTAGCACTTGTGCTTTGAATTTTAAATTGTCAATTTTATATCTTGACTTTGTTTGTCTGTTTATTTTTTAAATCCTAGTATAATGATTTTCTCTTTCTTTAAAGTATAGTTCTATATGTAGCAAGTGATGTTTATTGTTTAGAATAGGAATAGGGATATAACTGACGACCCAAAGTGTAAGAACCAAAAGGGCAATAAGTGAATTTGAATCCTATATCGACATCATCGGCATGAAAATCTAATGCCACCTTAGGCCGCGGACGCCTGAATATATGCAAACACTTATTAGGAATTGGTTGCCTATGTTCTGGCGTTAGAAAGAACACGTTGTATAAGGAAGCGCTGAAGTAGCTGTGCACTAATCACTGCGCACGGTTATGATGTCACATTGGCTTTCACATTTCCGTCTCATTTGCCGAGATTTACCCTCATACCGCCGTATAACTTGTTTACACATCAAAACTAACAGGAAAAATCAACGCGAGCGAAGCCGCTGGTAAAAGCTAAAAGTTCCTATATCCTTTACTATACTCTTGAAAATATCTGTACAAACTATAATTTTGATCGGTTAAGTAGTTTACGCGTGGAAAATAGGATTAAAACGAACCGTAATAATCAACGCGAGCGAAGCCGCGGGTAAAAGCTAAAAGTGTCCTATGTTCTTTACTATAATCTTTAAGATATCTGTACAAAATTTCAGGATGAACCGTTAAGCAGTTTACGCATGGAAAATAGGATTAAAACTAACCATAAAAATCGACGCGGGTGAAGCCGCGGGTAAAAGCTAAAAGTGTCCTATGTCCTTTACTGTACTCTTGAAAATATCTGTACAAAATTTCATGATAATCGGTTAAGTAGTTTACGCGTGGAAAATGGGATTAAAACTCACCGTAAAAATCAACGCGAACGAATCCATAGCTAAAAGGGTCATATGTCCTTTACTATACTCTTGAAAATATCCGTACAAAATTTCATGATGATCGGTTGAGTAGGTTATTCGTAAAAGCGTAAGAAAGAAATAATCAAACAGATTCGCATTTATAATATTAGTTATTCGCATTTTTCGCATTTATAATATTAGTTAGGATTCTTTAATAATACTTACTGGCAGCTTCAATCGGAGTGGATTAATTCACTGCAAAAATTCGACATGAAAATCTAATGCCACCAGGACTAACATCAACCTATGGACCCAAATACACTGTGAATATAATATAATAATATATTGAGGAGCCGACCCGTCCACAATTCAAACCCTATCTTTTATCTTCGTCTCTTCCACGTCATCTGCCCTAACTTGTTATCTTTCTCTGACAAAATTTAATTGATGAACGGTCCGGGGTCTATACTAATACGAAGAGCGATCAGTATATATATTTTGCTATTTATTTCAATGCGTGGATGCAGTACTCTTTAAATTGGTCATATCCGGTCACATAGACCTTCACGTTTCCGTCCCCACATATGATTTCCGAACCATTTACCGAGATTTACCTTCATACCGCCGCGTAAGAATTTACACATCAAAGTTTTTGAAGATGCCACCTGGCATCGCGCAGCGCGCAAGTGAATTAAATACATCAACATTATGGAGCACGTATTGTATACTGATCTAGAGGAAATAAAGACATAAAGTTTCAAAAATTAATAGCATTCCTCAAAAGACAAGCCAGCGGTTATGGGCCAAATAATTATTTGATTTTACAAAGAGATTAAATTTCAAGATTTGAATATGAAGTTAAGCTCTTTTACTTCGTTATTAATTAGTTTTTTTTAAGGAAGAACACTTATAAAATGTGTAAGTCAAGAAATGGTTATAAGAATGCACGCTTAAATTATGCTTTTCACGAAAAGTTATTTAATATTCGGTATTTTCCAACTTCTTAACTAACTGACTTCCAAGGGTTTTTAAGTAAAAATATGAATTTTTTGGTAAACTATGTTTTTTTTAGATCGCTTTACTATTTGGCAAATGGATGTTATAGACTTTGATGATCGTGGCGATATGGTAATAGTATTCCTTTCAGTTACAAAATCCAAGGAAAAATGCACATTTATTGTTTTTGATGACAAAATAAACGGAGTGTCCTCCTGGGCGGTATGTCAAAAATATGAGCAAACCAAAACACCGCACTCCCGCACTCCACGTTTTTTGTCAATTACTATAAAAGGAAATCATCAGTCAATGTAATTGGAAAAAATACAAAATTACGTTTAAAATCGCAAAATTTTAAAATTTAAATAAACCCCAAATTATACCGGCCGTTGTTTCCGAAGAGCTTCAGCTACGTAGCTCGTCAATGCAGGTGGTGCTTTGGTGACACTTAAGCAGTATGGAGGTTGAGAGTTGGGGAATATTGCAAAAGGATATGTCGCATAATCATTGGCAAGATAAAGGAAAGTAGCAAGTCAAATCATTACTGGTCAGCAATTTACTTCATCGTCAAGTTCTTTTAAAGATCACGATGATAACTGTGTGCCGTTAGCTCATGCTTTATTCAAAAAACACCCTGGCAAGCAGTCACACTACGCCAATAAGTAATCACCAAGAAAGAGTGGTTAATTTCATCGGAAACGGGCTTTTCAGGAGGAATTACTTTTAACAATTTGACCAACTGTACAATTCATGCAAGTCGTTAAGTTTTTTTTATTTCATCTACTATATCGTTGTTTAATTTAAAAAAAAATTATAAATATACGCTTTATGTAAAGAGTTCCGTAAATCTTCTTCCTACGTAATCAATAGACGAGGTAAAAAACTCTTGCTTATGCAAAAGTCTAATGACGTTTTTGACTGGTACATCTACTATGCACAAAGTGTATTTATGCTTTCTTTTTCATATCGATAAATGAAGATATAATAATAATTCAAAATGGACTTTATTCAATTTTTGGCGCCTTGTAAAATTGGATCGACGTAACTAAGAGCGAAACTGTTTATATATATGTTCCTATCTTAGTTTTTAATGCACAGATAAAAAATACCCGATTCGAGACAAAAGAATGATGCTTTTAGATTTTTTTCTCTTCTAGCAGGCGCGGCTTCTCAATAAGGCCAATTGGTCAGTGACCCACCTAATTTTAATTTAATTGTATTTTTTTTAAATTTTCAGCTGATAATTATTTTTTAAAAAGTGCGGATGCATTTTCATGCCCGGCCCTATTTTAAATTCACCTTATGGCTTTTTACGGCAATTAGGGAACCGAAACTAAGACGGAGCGCGTAGATACGCGCTTTCTAGGGAGTTAAAAAGAGACACATAGTTGACGAAATTGTCGATGGCCGGCCAATGATAGTGCTTTTGGCGCTCGCAGGTCCGCATGCTGCTTGACCTTTATGAAAACACTCGAACCGCTCGGAGAAATAATAGTATATTATATACCTAGGTTGAGAAGTAAGCCATTATTCACCGAGCACTTTTATATGCTGAGGCGCGTAGCGCCGAAGGATATAATGTGCGAGGTTAATAATGCCTTCTCAACCGAGGTATATATAGAATGTTTTTTACTACTAAAACTGATATATTACCATATTTGATTCGATTTGATTTTTATATTAGTCATTTTCTACTTATTTTTCAAATAGTTCGAAATATCAGGTAGCCTGGAACTTCAGTTGTCTAACTGACAGATATCGTAACATAATCTCCTAACAGCTCCATACATACAAAGTACCTTCGTTCCATCTAAATTTTCCGTTTCATTATTGACCTAGGTCTTTTTAATATTATTATTTACCTAGGGTGAGAAATGTTACTTCTCATTTGAGGAATGGAGTAAATAATGGTGATTTATCATGTTAGTAGTAAAAAAAAATTATATTGCAAGACATTTGGGTAACGGGTTAGACAAAGAAAAACTAATATTAATTGGCTGATATTGACATACGCATTGCGTTTGCAAAAACTTATATGAAATTTAGTTGTTATGTTGACTGAATAAGTAGAGATTTGATGTATCTATACTATTCCAATGAGAGCAGTAGAAAGTGAACGGTGTTTTTCAACCTTAAAAAGAATTAAAGCTTTTTTAAGAAATACAATGGGAAAGTCAAGGTTGAGTACTTTAGCAATGTTAAGTATTGAAAAACCATTAATTTAAATCAGCTAGTGATTGACCATTTCACCAAACAGATGGATAGAATAATCTATTTGATTTACAAACACATAACTACATAAGAGGTGAGCGAATTGTCTTAGGAATATTATTAAGTATTTTAGTTTTATTTATAATTACTTACAGTTTGTTCAGAGCAGGTACCTACAAAGTTTCGTAATAATGAGGACACTAGCAAATCTCACAAGAACATTGCAGTTGGTTTCAATAAGCATTACCTATAAATACATTTGGTTATTTTTTTCTAAAGAAAAAAAACATTTTGGGCGTGGCACCCCGAAATCTAAAGTTTTCGACTTCGGCGCTATTCTGGCATGCGCCTGTGTCCACCTAGATTTGCCCCACTTGCCAATAAACTCACGAGCCGCGACTGTCTTCTAGCAAAGAAAATTGCTTCCTTCCAAATACTTTATTCTTAACTCAAAGTCATTGTTTCTTTTGTAATAGATTTTCCATTCTTTTGGCGTTAAATGCTTTTGAGAGAACATGATTGACTTTGTCTCCAGTTTACGCTTTCTCAAAATCGTAAGTCTTTGACCCAAAGTCTCAAAGCGTTCGGTTGGCATTCTCTACCGTCGCGATCCCCGCCATGCCTGAGCTCGATGCCACCCGAGGTTAACCGATAACTCGCTCGCCAGCACCGATTAGAGATTGCATATTCATGTTGCATCATCAGTCTACGTCGGCGTTGTTTACCAGTGTATCCATGTCGTTAGTATCGATTTAAACCCCCATAATTTTGTTGTTCTGTTGTGCATTTAGTCCTAGGCTAGGATGAGTAATTTGAGCTATATTGATAGCCTACTTGAAAAGTGACATTTAAGCAACATGCTAGAAACATTGCAAGGTAAGCATCTAAATTGAGATACCCTAGATTAATTAGTTTTATAGCGTATTTATCACTTTAAAATCTAATATACTAAAGACAATACTGCCACAAACGCCGGCACAATGCTCTAATTTCGCAACTTTTTTTAAAGTCAGAATAAGGAAGCAGTATAATAATTACTGTTTCTATTGAAAAATAGCTACTAAGATATTTATTTCTTTTTGGCACCTATAATACCTACATACATTTGAAAATAATAACAATAAAAGGTGTGACTATTTCGGCGTTCTTTGTGGTGGCGTCATGGATCATGGCGTGGTTCTCTTTCATCATTAAGCTCGTCTCAAAGCTTCTTCCTGCGTACATCCGCATGACAAAATCCATTCTTTTGTGTCAATGCCGCCAGGGTATTCAACGTGAAAATGTATTTATTACGCTCAAAGGCGTTAGGTTTTTGATATTAGTAAATAATAAAAGGGTGTCAATTTGAAAAGTTTCAAGGCGAGTATCTCGCAAACTACATGAGTTGAAAAAACGCGGTTTGGCATGAATAGGAGGCAGGTAGGAAGAACTAGCTAGCACCATCATACCTTAGTCAAGGGGCGAGTCACCACCTATAGTATAAGACGGAAATAATAGTCAGTGACGTCAGTCACTAGTTCGAAAACAGACCAACGTGAGCGGCTTAAAGTAATATTTAATATTTAACAATAAATCTGGTATGAAATGCTCGCAAAATGCCCCTTGTTCTAAATGCGGACACATCGTTCCGACACAAAACGTGCACCGCTGCCAAATCCATTGTGGCCCATATACGCGCGTTACGCGGAGCATTTGAAGCAGCTGTATTTTAACAGAGGTTCGCGATCGACGGACGTAAATGTACTGATATTTTACGACCGTCGGGCGGAGGTCGCAACGTTGCAACAGTAAACGAGCATGTACCTTGTGAGAGATCTGTTGCATAGTAGCGCTTGCGGGTGTAGGTTATCGTAAGTAATTGCACAAGTGCATCAAAATTACCGATAATTTTGCATGACAGCGTGTTGTCTAAAAACTGCATGAGTTCATATTGAAGTAAGTAAAAACTAACCCAAATTAACCGAATTTTGGCTACTAACTAAAACTAACCAAAACATTAAAATTGCTTATAACGTACCGGAACCGGTTCAAATGACTAAGATATATTAAAACTAACTGAACTTTACCGAGAGTCGACTGAACAACTAACCAATAGTAACTAAAAGCATCAAAACGGGCTAAAACGCATCGAAATAGATTTAAAATATTGAAGTAAGTTAAAACTATCTTAAATTAACCGAATTTTGGTGACTAACCAAAAACACTAAAATTAGTTATAGTGTAACGAAACTGGTTCAAATGATTAAAATAAATTATAATTAACTGAAATTAACCGAAAGTTGATTGAACGACTAACCAAAAGTAACCAAAGGCATCAAAAGGGGCTATAACATATCGGAACAGAAATATTAAGGTAAGTTGAAACTAACAATTATTAACCAAATTTTGGCGACTAACTAAAGTTAACCAAAAACATTAAAATTGAATATGAAGTATCGGATCCGGTTCAAATGACTAAAACAAATTAAAACTAACTAAACTTAACCAAAAGATGTTTAACCAAAACTACTTAAGGGTAACCAAAAACACCAAAAAGAGCTAAGACGTATCGGAATAGATTAAGAATAAAATAAGTAACTAACCCAAATTAACCGAATTTTTGCGACGACTTAAATTATTAACCAAAAACGTTTAAATTGTTTATAACGTATCGGAACCGGTTCAAATGACTCAAAAAAATTGGAACTTACTGAAAGTAACCGAAAGTTGATTGAATAACCAACCAAAGCTAACTAAAAGTAACTAAAAGCACCAAAATGGGCTAAAACGTATCGAAATAGATTAAAAATATTGAAACTAATTCAAGTTAACCTTATTTTGGTGACTAACCAAAAATAACCAAAAACACTAAAGTTGGTTATAACGTTTCGGAACCGGTTCAAATTATTAAAATAATTTAAAACTAACCAAAGCTAACCGAAAGCTGATTGAATGACTAACGAAAACTAATCACAAGTAACCAAAAGCACTAAAACGGGCTACACCGTATCGGAATAGATTGCAAAAATTAAAGTGTTAAAACTAACCAAAACGAACCGAAATTTTGCGACTATCCAAAACTAACCAAAGAGATTAAATTTGATTATAACGTATGGGAGTCGGTTCAAATGACTAAAAAAAATTGAGCGAGTCTGCTAGCAGTCGAGACACTGATGTGTAAACATATCCTATAACTACATCGGTTGTAAAAAAAATGACAGCAGCACGTTGTGTTCCCAAGCGGTCACCCATCCAAGTACTAACCCCGCCCGACGTTGCTTAACTTCAGTGATCGGACGAGAACTGGCATTTTCAACATGCAATGGCCGTTGCCTGTACGTTTTAGCTTGTTCATAGAATAAAAATTAGGTTTAATAACAAAGTTTAAAATAACAAAAAATCAACGCGCAAAAATTAAAGTGTTAAAACTAACCAAAACGAACCGAATTTTTGCGACTGACTAAAACTAACCAAAAAGATTAAATTTGATTATAACATATGGGAGTCAGTTCAAATGACTAAAAGAAAATTGAGCGAGTCTGCTAGCAGTCGAGACACTGATGTGTAAACATATCCTATAACTACATCGGTTGTAAAAAAAATGACAGCAGCACGTTGTCTTCCCAAGCGGTCACCCATCCAAGTACTAACCCCGCCCGACGTTGCTTAACTTCAGTGATCGGACGAGAACTGGCATTTTCAACATGCTATGGCCGTTGCCTCTACGTTTTAGCTTGTTCATAGAATAAAAATTAGGTATAATAACAAAGTTTAAAATAACAAAAAATCAACCCGAACGAAGCCCCGGGTAAAAGCTAAAAGTGTCCTATGTTCTTTACTATACTCTTGAAAATATCTGTGCAAAATTTCATGATGATAGGAACAGTTTATGCGTGAAAGCGTGAGAAACAAACAAACAAACACATTCGCATCTATAATATTAGTTAGGATTATCTTATAATACTTACTGACAGCTTCGGAGTGGATTAATTCACTGCACAAATTCGACACGATAATCTAATGCCACCAGGAATAACATCAACATATGGACCCAGCTTATTTACCTAGTAATCTTGGGCCGACATCCTTTGATTTGGAAAAGTCAATAACCAAATTTTGCAAATTTTAGAAGAGGGCTATGATTTAGTGTTGTTTTAAACGTCTGGGCATCTGAATAATACTTTTGAGAGTTCGTTTTATTTAAAATGATAATATGCTCTTTCATCATCTAAAATCCGTTTAAAAACGATTTTAAATGGCAAAATTGTATAAAAATCCAAAAATTCGGACTTTTTTAGGACGATAGCCGTGGCTTCGGACGAATTTGTCGTGGATTTTGAAGCGAAAATTTATTTTAAATTCAACCGTCCATTAATAATAAGCTGTGCTATGGATCCAAATACACTGCGAATATGATAATTAATAAATAATACTTTTGACTGTTCGTTTAATTTAAAATATGCTTTCTTATCATCTAAAATCCATTTAAAATGATTTTAAATGGCAAAATTGTATACAATACGGCCCTAGCGGCTAGAATCGGTTTACACATTTTCGTCCCATTTGCCGAGATTTATCCTCATACCGCCGCGTAAGATGTTTACACATCAATAAGTAGGAACTAATGAAAAGTTGTTTGAACGACTAACCAAAAGTGACTAGAAATAGCCAAAACGGGCTAAAACGAATCAGAACAGGTCAAAAATATTACAGTAACGTTATGGCTAATTATATATTAACACTTTCGCTGCTGTTCTTTCCAAGGGTTCACCCCTGAGAAGCTGAACCACTTTTTATTCTATTTATGCATGCCGTGTCGATGACGCACCTGCGTCGACGCACGTGGTGCGCCGGCAGCATTGAATGTGTTAATAGATTTTCCTATCTAAAAGTGAAGGATAATTTTTTCGGTTTTCATATCTGCACATTTTTGATGTGTAAACATCTTACGCGGCGGTATAAGGGTAAATCTCGGCAAATGGGACGGAAATGCGTAAACCGATTGTGACATTATAAGCCGTCGCATTGAGGAGTAAGCTATTTCAGGACGTCCGTGAAGGATTTTTCTACAATTTTGCCATTTAAAATCGGTTTTAAACGGATTTTAGACGATAAAAAAACATATTTTTAATTAAACGACCTGTCAAAAGTATTATTCAGATGTCCAGACGTTTAAAACAATATTGAGTCATAGCCCTCTTCTAAAATTTGCAAAATTTGATTATTAATTTTTCCAAATCAAAGGATGTCGGCCGAAGATGGGTACCTGGTAAAAGAATAAGCTTTGTAGATTTTCGTGTCGAATTTATGCAGTCAATTAATCCACATTAGAGTGCTATAGATGGAGTCAATTCTCCCCCTCCACTTTTTTGCCCCCTCACCAGTCCCCCCACTCCGGTGACCTTGAGATAGACCCCGCCCACTTGGTCTTGGGTGTATTCGACCTTGAATGACATTGATCTAATTTCACCTTGAATGTCCTTGACATTTGACCTTGAATGTCCTTGAGTTTTTCGTTGAAGATCGCGAATATGACCTTGGGATTGCTCCAAGCGTGTATGACCTTGAACGTCCTTGGAACTGTTTTGTGGTGTCTTTTACCTTGAATGACATTGAGATAATTTGATCTTGAATGCCCTTGAGTTTTTGATGTGTAAACATCTTACGTGGCGTTATGAGGGTAAATCTCGGCAAATGGGACGGAAATGTGTAAACCGCGTCTAGCCGCTAGGGCGTTATTATATACAATTTTGCCATTTAAAATCGTTTTAAACGGATTTTAGACGATAAAAAAGCATATTTAAAATTAAACGAACTGTCAGAAGTATTATTTTTATTATATTATATTCGCAGTGTATTTGGATCCATAGCACAGCTTATTTTTAATGGACAGTTGAATTTAAATTGAATTTTCGCTTCAAAATCCACGACAAATTCGTCCGAAGCCACGGCTATTATCTTTAAAAAGTCAGAATTTTCGAATTTTTATACAATTTTGCCATTTAAAATCGTTTTTAAACGGATTTTAGACGATAAAAAAGCATATTATTATTTTAAATTAAACGAACTGTCAAAAGTATTATTCAGATGCCCAGACGCAGTCGTTTGAAACAGTATTGAGTCATAGCCCTCTTCTAAAATTTGAAAAAGTTGGTTATTGACTGTCCCAAATCAAAGGATGTCGGCCCAAGATTATAAGGTAAATAAGCTGTGTCCATATGTTGATGGTATTCCTGGTGGCATTAGATTTTCGTGTCGAATTTGTGCAGTGAATTAATCCGCTCCGAAGCTGCCAGTGCGTATTATTAAAAAATACCAGTTCCTGTCCGATCACTGACGTTAAGCAATGTCGGGCGTGGTTAGTACTTGGATGGGTGACCGCTTGGGAACATAACTTGCTGTTGTCATTTTTTTACAACCGATGTCGTATAGGATATGTTTGCACATCAGTCTCGAGTACTAGCAGACTCGCTGAATTTTTTATTTATTTATTTTTGTTTTAATTATGATACTGTTTAATATTATTGCTAAAAATGCATTTCTTTAATTATATACCTATATTATAAACACTCGTGTGTTTGTATTTTTACTTTTTTAAACTCTGCTTTTGGAAACCATATGAATTTCAACGCAAATCACATTTTTGCGTTTTTATTCATCATTTTCAATGTCCCCCCGGTTGCATCTTTGCAAAGGACTGTGAATTTTTGTATTGTTAATTCAAAATATTAATTTGTAAAATGGAACAGGGCGAAGCTTCGACAAGTCTTGCCCCCCTGCAAAAAAAGTGAAAAGACATTTAACTGTGGGTGAACATGCATTGGTAAAAACCGTGTATAAGTGTTTGTTAAACGTAATTATTGATAACTTTATAGCTGATAATTGACAGAAGTGTATCGAACATGTCATAAAACAAAAAAGTGGGATTTGGATACTACGGTCGAAGTTATAGTTTACCCCTTATTATCAATGTTGGTTCCGAAAGTAGTGATAGTAATGATTCTTAGTCAAATTCTGATCAAACCTCCGATAACGAGTAGTAAACTGAAAATTTTATAGATTTTTGATGTAAACTTTTGATGCAACGTTCAATATGGTATTTTATGATAAGAAAAACCCCTTATCATCCATGACTCTTTTTCTTCCTAGCCTTAATGAATACATAGTACTATTTGTTTGTAGTACAATTTTGTTGCTTATTACTAGACTTAGGAATAATTTTGAATATACGTTTTTTTTTGCATATTTTAGACTGCATTATGTGCATAAACTTTATTTTTTTTAAGTGGATATTTGCCTAAGTCTACTTATTACTATTCCATTATATAGTTATTATAACATATTAATTTACAAAGCAATTGTATCCGCCACTGGAATTTCCTTCTCTCTTCCCTTACCCCTCGAGGCGCGCCCTAAAACTAAAAATGAGTCACTGACTATTATTTCCGACTTGAACTATAGACGCCCCCACACCTCAACTTTAAAATTTTAAGTAGCACCACTCCCTTTGTTACCCCTCAATTTAAAGTTCTCATTGAATAGTATTAATTTGTATAAAAGTTTTCAAAAAACCAAAGAAAAAATAATTATATTAGTTTTTTTTCTAGATTTGGTTATTTAAATTTGGTCTGGAAAATGGTTAAAAATTGCACTGTAAAACACTTGGATTTCAAAAACATTTTGTGTACGAACCCTGTAGGTGATTTTGGTATATATTTTTTAGATGTAACTCAAGATGCCAAAGATATATTTGGGTTAAAGGAAACCATCAGGAGCCACTGGATGACGTGTTGTAACATTGGAAAAGTCTCTGCCTGTAAGGAAAATCTCTGACTATTCAACGATCGAGGAATTTTTCGAGGCCTGGCTTTAAACTGATTTGTTGTGTTTCTTTTATAAGATTTATGGCTTTGCTAGTAATACATATAGGATACGTACTTATGCATTAGGGTTAGTCTTACATTATTATCATTTGAATATTTTTGTACTGATGTGATTATTTGTACCTCCAATATCACTATTATTCGTTTAATACCAGCAATATTTCATATATTATATATTTTAATTTTATATTTGTTCCTGTTGGTTCGTGCAAGCCTTCTCTCAAGGACATTATAGGAAGCTAAAACAGGTTGTTATGGATATTTAAATTTAAATTTTTAATTAGATTTTAACCAATTGAGAGTTTTTACTTTTACACACTAGCAACAATGTATTTATGTTAAGGAGTTCCACTATTCTCAGGCAAAAAATAGCATAGTGCTTAAAATTTAATTTTAAATTATTTTAAAATTTAAATTGTGGCCATTTTAAGAATTTAATACGAACTACCCATTTTTAAAAGATCCTCAGGGAGTTTGCACCAAGATCGTATTATTTTTTCCAAGTCCGTCTTCGATTTTTTAAAAAAAGGATAATTCTTTCACTTGAGAACGCAAGATTTTAAAACATGAATACACCATAATCATAAGATTTTATATTGAACACTTAATGGTTTTATAAAAAAGGTCCCTTATTTTAGGGCAGTAATAGCGTTCATTTGATTTTAAAACGCATGATTTAAAATAAAGTTTTGATGAGTTTGAACAAAAATCATTATTTATTATGGCAAATTTAAAGCTTCTTGTTGTAAGGTCATATGACTTTGGACTGACAAATACATGGCATTTTCCTCAGAGTTTTAAAAAGTTTAAAAGAACAATTGGTTTAAGCCGAATTCGTTGTATTTAATGACAAAATTAATAATTCTTGCGTTAAATTTATATTTTTATTTTATAATTATATTTAAATGTTAAAAAACACCCAAATTTGTATATGTCCTTCGAGAATAGGGAGTTAAATTATAACCTAAGACATACTTCAAATATGTTATTACCGAAACATAACTTAACTATAGTTGCCAATAGTGCTGCAATACTTCCAGTAAAAATCTATAATAAATTGCCTGACTCAGTTAAAAATATATGCGATGTTCAAACGCATTGTTCAAAGTAAATTACTTAGACATAGCTTCTATAATTTAGATGAATATTTTAATTGTGATCAGATTTGATGTTCACGTATACTCAATGTTGTTGTTTTGCTGTTGTATATTTTTGACGTTTTCCATATATGTTGTGCATATCTAGGGAAAAAAGGTGAATAAATAAATAAATAAATAAATACATATAACTTTGGGCTAAAGAAAGTTAGGCGATTGCCTCAAAGTTTTTTAAATATTGATCCAAAATATCCATGCATTTCGCCCATTTCAAATGCTTGGCGCCGCCGTTGAGGCAAAGTTAAATTCCTTCAAACCTAGGAATCTTTTTTATCTGTGTGGTCTCTCATTTGGACTTTTTCCTGATTTTCAAACATTTCCGGTTATACCAAAAATGAGTACCAAATGAAAATCATTCAAAACTAAGATAAGGACATATAAACCGTTTTCCTCGAAGTTTAGCAGGTTCCGATTTATCAGGGCGCCAAATTAATGGCGTTTTCGACTGGTCATTTAGTGCGCACTGGGTGCATTTGTATTATTAATACAAAAATTATATCACAAAGACAATTAAATTTAGTAATACGGTGCTCTATATCAAAAAGTATTTGAATTTCGAGGAGAATTGAAATATTTAAAAATATCCGTTTAAAATAAAGGCGTTAGTATCTATTTTCGGTATTACCGGAAGTACCGCTACCTTGAAAATATTATTGTTGAATGTACAGATATGCTATGTATGAAACTCTATATAAATCCATAAAGATGTTTTGCATTAGCCGAAACTTTGTTTCATTCCCCGGTGATGATCAGTTTTGTCTAAAACCAGGTCTAAATCCCTAAATATGTCCGATTTTAGACGAAATTAATTCTAAATCCCTGTAGATGACTCACATTAGCCGTCACTTGATCTAAATCCATGAAGATGATTTAAAATAGCCGAAACCTTGTCTAATTCTTGGAAAATGACTAAAGTTTGTCGACAACAGTAAAATCACTGAAGATGTCTTACTTTAGACGAAAACAAGTCTAAATCCCTGACTATGACTCATATTAACCGAAACTTGGTCCATATCCTGAATATGTGTTACATTAGCCAAAATCAATTAATTTCCTTTAAAATGATCAAATCAGTTCTAAATACAAGAAGATGTCCATAACTACTATAAACCTTGTTTAAATCCCAAAGATGTCTTACATCAAGCAAAACCAGTTCAAAATCGCTGAAGATGTCTTACTTTGGCCAAAACTTAGTCTAAATCCTGAGGATATCCAAAATTAGTCAAAATCCCTAAAGATGAACAGTACTGGCCGAAATGTGCTCTAATTGTCTGAAGAGGTCTTACATTATCCAAAATCGGTTCAAAATCCATAAAGATGTCTTACATTAGCTGAAACTTTGTCTTAATCCTGAAGATGTTAAGAATTATATCAAAAGTTGTCAAAATCCCTGAAGATGATCAGTATTGGCTGAAACGTGTTCTAATTCCCTGAAGATGTCCTACATTAGCCAAAATCAGACTAAATCCCCGAAGGTGCCTTATGTTAGCCGAAACTTGGTCTAAATCTTAAAGATTAGTCAAAAAGATTTCAAAAGCCTTAAAAATGTCTGACTTTAGTTGAAATTAAGTTTAAATCCCTACGGATGACTCTCAAGTAGGTATAGAGTCGCTTTAGCCAGACTTGCGCAGACTAGGAGCCAAACTGGTCAGTTTCTGCGCAGGCACCCTTGGAGTGACGTCATAAATTTTTGCCTTGATGTCTTTTTGCCACCCATCGACCCTATAACCCTATAATTAAATAATAAGATTTAAATTAAAATATATATGTCGTACGGCGTCGGAATCGAACCTCAAACCTTCGATAGGAAAACCAGAGATGCCGTTCACGGCGCTACCGTGACCATAGAAAAGGTTGTTTTAAAAATCGTATAAGCCGCGCGCTCATGCGAAAAGCTCGCTGAAGGTTGTTTGTATGTGGGCCCTATCTGATTATTTGCTTAGTCGGAGTCACTAAAATATAGATTACAAGTGGCTTGAGTAACTATAATTATACAAAGATCCGCCGACCTGAGCTATGCTATTTTTTTAAATCTATTTTTCAGGACATTCTTGATTTAAACTGTTTCCAGATATCAGCTTTTTGTTGTTCAGAACAGATAATGATTTCAATAATAATTTAGCCGCTTAGGAATCAATCGCTCTGAATGGTCAGAGGTGTTGAGTGCATGAAATTCTGTCAGGCTCCGGCGAGCTGGTATACAGATAGGATGTGACAAAGGATAGAAGATTAAACTATAGATGTGTGAGAAAGGGAGAGTTGATCTAGTTTATAATTTTAACGGTAGATTTAAATGTAAAAATAAACTAGAAAGTATAGTATAGTTAAATTACCTGCACCTTTTTTTGTTACGATAGGTAACAAAATAGTTAAGATAATTTAGCGTAAAATGTCTTTTTGGGAAAATACTAATATTATTTTTACATATACAGGGTCCTGCAATAGTGCGTCAGGCATCCATAGCTTCTATACCAATTAAGTTAGGAATTTCGTTCGAACGGAGACCTATACTGTACGTACATATAAGCGTATTTCTGTAAAATATTTTCGCATATACAGAGTGATCCAAAAAAGTATGGTGACAAAAAATATATAGTTTTTAAATGGTGCACCCTGTATTTCTTTACATATTTTGGTTTTTTTTAGTGTTCTTTCGTATTTCCCAAAATTTTATTTAATTTGGTTTAGTAGTTCACGAGCAATAGATTAAAAACAATAAAAAATAGTTTTGCACACCTGGTAGGAAGCCATGCATGACACCAGCCATGTTTATTTAACAATTGATTTTGACATTACCCTTAACAAAATACATAAGTATACTTTATGGGATAATATTTTATTTTAAAAAATGATTTTTTCAAAGGAAGAGCTCATTGACATGATTTTTGTATTGGGGAACAGTGATAAAATTGTTTTCTAGCCAGTAGAATGTATGAATTTCCTGAAAGGCGCTATCCAGAATCACTAAGCTTTAGCAGACTGCTTGAACGTTTTCTTGAAACAGGGAGCGTAGATTACACAAAAGAAGAAAGGATAAAAACGGTTACAAATGAAGAAAATCAATTAGCAGTTCTGTTGACAGTTACAGAAAATCCAAACATTAGTCAGGCACGTGAGGGAGAAGAAGTTGGAATAAGTCAGAGGTCAGTTCAGAGATATTTAAAAGTTCACCATTTTCATGCATACCACGTTCAATTGCACCAGGCTTTGACAGAAAATGACTTTCAGTGTAGAGTTGAGTTTTGTGAGTGGGTTCGAGTCCGCCTTCATGAAAATCCATAATTTTTTATGAATGTCTTATTTTCTGATGAGGTCACGTTCCACAACAATGGATGCGTCAACAAGCATAATTTTCACTATTACGCTACCGAAAATCCAAGAATCATACGACAAATGGCCCACCAACATCGTTGACCAATAAATGTTTGGGGAGAAATTGTTGGAGAACATGTGGTAGGCCCTTACTTTTTTAACGGCCATCTTACTAGTCAAATGTATTTCGAATTTTTAACAAACGATTTACCTGTATTCCTTTTAAAATTACCACCAAATATACAGACGCAAAACATGTGGTTACAACAGGATGGAGCCCCAGCCCATTTTTCGCGACAAGTCAGGGCTTTGTTAGATAACACTTACGAAAATCGGTGGATTGGAAGAGGTGGACCAGTTAGATGGCCTGCAAGGTCGCCTGATTTAACTAAACTCGACTTTTTTATGGGTGTATGTAAAAGATCTTCTTTATATGGAACGTCCAATAACTGAGCAGAACATGCGACAAAAAATAATCAACGCGTTTGCAACGATTACACCGGCAATGCTCCGAGATGTGGAAAGGTCTTTTCAAGCAAGAGTAGACAGATGCCTTGAACAAAATGGTGGACATTTTGACCATCTTCTAAAATCTATTTCTGAAATACACATGTTGTTTTTCCATAGCTGGCTAATTTTTTTTATAAACTTTACTAATGAATTGGGCATATGGTTTTTGGAAAATATCTTGAAAACGGTCCAGAATTTTAATACACTTGTAATGGGAAAAATGTTTGTATTTAAATTCTGCATTAGATAGTGAAATAAAATACAGGGTGCTCCATTCGAAAACCTTAAGAAAAACTAGTTTGAAAGTTGTCATTTTTGGAACCAAATTTTGGACACCCTGTATAAAATAAGATAAAACTATTTAATGAGAGAGTATCGTCAGACTCCTTATATTTTGGTTTACACTTTGTAGCTCGGGCAAAACTGATCTAAAACCGTTTTTTATCAAATCGATGCAGAAAGCAGTACTTCTCGCAACAGCCCGTACCGTCCGAAAATTTATAGGAAATCCGTAGATGCCACCAAGGACCCGATAACATCTGGGATAAGTGAATGTCCCCTTTAGAGGGAGTGCGAATACCGTAAGGCTAAATCATAATAATAATAATAATAATAATAATAATAATAATAATAATAATAAT
>MU188714.1:0-23112 GCA_016904865.1 Pissodes strobi
AACTTTCTTTGACCATCCTGTATATAAAAAAGTGACGATTAAAACAATACAAAAAAATAAAGATCATTATACTAAAAACAACTTTTGTATCTAAATTTTGTTTCCAATCCCCTTAGTTTTCGAGATAAGGTATAGGCCCCTCTTAACGGGCCACCCTGTACATTTGCCATATAAAGCCAATCGGAATAATTTAAATATTATCCAGGCCCAAAATACACGTCAACAATAGGTAGCAATATTGCTGAATTCTACTGTAGGATTATACTACCCTTTCATTCGGATTAGGTCCTGCATTTTATAATCGTAGTGAAAACTGCTAAGATTACGCTTCTTCTACATTTATAAAAGTATATATTATTATTATAAAAATGTATTATTTTTTCAAGGCTGAGCAATCAATTTTAGTTCATTCTAATTTGTTGTAATTTTAAACCGCAGTCATGTTTCTAACGTAGCGCTTTTGGTGTTTCTTTTATTTATACTAAAATAGTGTGTATTTTAGTGTATTTATCATGCCAGATGTCTCTTCGGAAAGAGATTTACAACTTTAGTCTATGAGCTTGCCCTCGAGGTAATAGAAAGATAAGCCTTTTTTATTTTTGTCCGTAATCTGTTGGTTTTATGAGTTAATTTAATTCTCTACCGCGTGAACTTTGATTTCATTTAAACTTGAAATTTTTTACTTATTGATTATATAACACACAAATTAGAGCCATGCCTTATTTGAAGAGATTTTAAGGACTTACTGTCATACTTGAGTCTAGTCGAAATTTTACCTGGTCTTTGCGACAAGAAAAATAGGATCAAGCCCTTATGTACCCATGTTGCCATAATATAGAGTTGCGTAAAATTAAAATAATGAAAGTATAAATTTTGCGTAATAGAGTTGGTTCTCATCTGGAAAATAATAGTACACATGGAAACGTTGCTTTTTCTCATTTCTCCTTCAGATTGGATTGATGGATGACTTAGAGTGGATCGCGGTATTTTGACTTGCTAATTTTGAGATCGATATATTGGCAATTTCATTGTGATCAAACTCTCCACGATCCTTCTATGTTTCTGGGCTCACGCGCTTGTGCTGTAACCCTTACCGCTTCTCGATTATATGCATTTAGCAGATTTACCATGGCAATGTTTTAAATTCGGATTATTTTTGTTTCTTTCTTTAATTTGGCAATGTAGAATTTAATAATAAGTAGCAAAATAAAATAGTCTTAAGAAAAAATTTGAAAAAATAAATGCATGTAGGATAAATCTGGGTTATTTCACTAGTAAACATTGGTCTAGCAGCCAAGAAGTTGTTATTGTTTAACCCGACTACAGGAAGGAAAATATAACTATTACATTCGCGACCCTAAATCAAAATGGTCAAAAGTTGTCTAAAGAAAATTAAATATTTTTCAAATGGTCTTATACGACTCTAACCTGGATACTTGGTTACGTTTATCGGTTTTGTCAGTTCACCAGAGAAAATAAATGGTGTTTTAACGAATAGCGAAATAAATGCAGTGGTTGGTAAATTGTGTAAAATTGTTCAATGTGAGCGTTTTTTCGCAACAAATCAGCCGCTCAAAGAACCACAAACCTTTAATCCTAGAACGCTAAGCCTCGTAAATTTTACGACGGCGATTTTTATTTTCGGCCATCATCATGCGCATTCGACAGATGCTGAGCTTTCCGTCTAGGTATTCTCATCGGCAGTGGCGGTGATTATCCCGAGCGTACTGGTTGATTTTCAAGTGTAAAAGCTTGGCACCTATAAGACGAGCGTCGTAAATTTTTCAAATGGTTAGTCTTAACGTAACTTTTGTGAAAATTGCACGACACTATAATAAAATTATTTTTTTAGGTTTTTTCTTGCGGATGTAATATTTGGCACTTACAAGTATCTCTTAACAAGATGTCTAAGCAACTAAAAAATCACAGACCTCTAACTAAAGCTGAACTTGCAGAAAACTTGATTCTAGAATCGGATGAAGATAGTACCCAGGAGAGCGCAAGTGAAACTGAGCATGCCCTGGAGTTTGAGTATTTTGAAGATAGTGGAAGTGAGTACGTACCTTCAGAGGATGATAGTCAAGAAACAGACACTCGCAGGCCAAAGAAAATCGAAAGAAAGAAAGAAATACAGATAACCAAATATCGATTGACGATTCAGAGCCTGGACAATCAAGAAATATCGAACCAGAACAACCGGAACAACAAGAAAATGAAAAACTCAATACAGAAACACGTTTATAAAGCAGAATGGTGAGAGTAGATGAGACAAAACAGACACAAGTACGCCTCCAAGGAAAAAGTGGGTATCGATGCAGCGCAGTTTCCAAGTTGGCATAGAGAACTCCCCAACATGACATACTTCATATTTTACCAGGTCCAATAATACATTTTGAAAGTGATCCACTTGCAAATGAATTTTTCAGACAATTTATAACCGATTCTATGTTTGACAAAATTGTAGTACATACAAACGCTATAATTGGAAAAAAATTTGCTCAGTATAAAATAAAATCTGCTACAGTATGCAATACTAATTCTAATGAGATAAGAGCGTTGCTAGGATTATTGATTTTGTATGCTTATTTCAAAAGTAACCATTTGTCACCTAAAGAGTTATTTGATGACAAAATTTGTGGAGCTGTTTTCAAGGCGGTCATGAGTCGTGAGAGATTTAAGTTTTTACTGGATTGTTTGCGTTTTGATGATAAAAATACAAGGGATGAGAGAAAAAAAACGGATGCATTGGCGCCTATTAGAGAAATTTGGGATGAACTCATAAGTCAGTGTAAAAACTTATATAGACCAAGTTCTTATGTTACTATTGACGAACAAATGCTGGGCTTTCGAGGAAGATGTCCCTTTCGGATATACATCCCTAACAAGCCGTCCAAATATGGTATAAAAATAGTCTTGATTTGCGATGTTTCATCAAAATATATGTTTGATGCCATGCCAAATTTGGGAAAAAGCACAAACAAGAATGCTTTGTCTTTGGGAGAACATTATGTGAAAACGTTGTGCGAAACAATTTTAGGAACCAATCGAAATATTACAATGGACAGTTGGTTCACCTCCGTCAAATTGGCTGATGATTTACTAGCTCCTCCATATAATCTAACTATGGTTGGTACCATTAGGAAAAATAAACGGGAGATTCCAACAGAAATGTTAGCAACCAAGAATCGTGATCCAGGTAGCTCAAAATTCTATTTTGACAAGGAAAAGTGTTTGTATCATATACACCTAAAAAAATAAAAACGTTCTACTTCTGTCTACTATGCATCAAGGATGTAGTATCTCAAAAACTTCAGGTAAACCAGAAATAATTGAAACTTACAACCAGACAAAAGGATCAGTCGATACACTGGACCAAATGTGTTCAAATATGAGTACCTCCAAAAAAACTTTAAGATGTCCATTATGCCTTTTCTATGGAATGCTAAATATTGCTTGTGTAAATAGCTACATTTTATTCAATGCCCATAAAGTAAAACGACGTCAAAAATTAATGTCCAGAAAAGCATATCTGTTAGAGTTGTATAAGAGTTCAGTGACACCTTGGCTACAAGAACGTCTCAAAACACCCACTTTACAGCACTCTCTCCGCGAAACGATTACTAAGGTATTTGAAGATACATCTACTGAAAATCAACAGATTGTTCCAGAAGAGGAACCAAAGCATGATTCTCCCAGAAGCGCCACTTGTGCCAGTTGTCCGTCAAAATAAAGAAGAATGACAACACACTATTGCTCGAAATGTAAAAAACCATTTTGTAATGAATATCGCGGCGATTTTTGTAAAACATGTGCACAAAATATGTAATATAGTTTCTATGTTCTATAAATAATACGTTTCTTGGCTAAAGTTTGTTTTAAGTACGAAAAAAATAAAAAAATCGTAAAATTTACGAATGCTTAGTCTTAAGTAGTTGCTTAGCGTTCTAGGGATAAATAAACGTAGCCCGGTAATTAGCCTAAATTCCTTCTTGAATAAGTCTGAATTATTAAGCGTAAGAGGTAGGTTAACTAATTCGACTTTAGATATTCAGCGACACCATCCCATTTTATTACCGTCTAAGCATCAATTTGTTACTTTGTTAATCCACCATTACCATCACAAATTTTTACATGCTGGGACGCAGTTTGCTTTGATTCAAATAAGATATAAATTTTGGATATCTACGGGCCAAATGAACTTAGGAAAGTGTTTCGAAAATCGCTTACTTGTTTTCACGTCAGACCATCTAATATAGAAGATGATGGGATCCTTATCCAATCCAAGGGTAGTGCCTTCTCGACCCTTTGTGAATTGCGGCGTAGATTATGCCGGATATTATTTATTAAAAGGTGGCAAGACGCGCAGTAGAATATTAATCAGGGCTTACGTTTGCTCTTTTATTTGTCTAAGCACTCGTGCAGTTCATGCAGAACTAGTAACCGAGTTGATCACTGAAGCTTTCTTATACACTTTCAAGCGATTTGCTAATAATGAGCTGCTTAGAATTTGCAAAATTGTGCGAGCCACGGTCACGGGTGACTATTTTTCAGATCGTTGTATCACGTAGCTTTTTATACCAGCTCGATCCCCTCGCCATGGAGGTATTTGGGAGTCAGCTCTTCGTTCTTATAAATATCATTTAAATCGCGTCATTGGGGATACCATCTCAATTTTACCTCTAACTAACGACCCAAATGACATGGAGGCGCTGACCCCAGGGCATTTCATAATCGGCAGAAGTTTAGTCTCTGTTTTCAAATCTAACGATGTTGCCATTCCTGAAAACCGATTGCGTCTTTATAAGCAGCTACATCAATTCCTTCAAAGGTTCTGGGCCGTATTCATATATTCTATTTTACGTTTTCTTTTTGCAGCAAAAATGCCAAATTCCATTGTGAAATATACTGTATACTTACGTACTTACTATACTTACTACAAAAACTGGTTTTGATCAAAGTATTTATTGTTATTTTTAACCCATACCTCACGTGACAACGTCTGTTCCTCATGTCAGCTACAACTTGAGACAAGTAGTGAAAAATATCGCTGCGCCATTTGTAAAATCATCCTGCACGATAACGATAACTGCATCGTAAAATAAAAAGAAAAGATAATGTATAAGTTTTGTTTTAAGAATCGCACTAACAGTAGTCAATTTTTTATGGAAAAAGAAGTAGAAGAGCAATGGATGAGAAAAAACATACCATCCAAGAAGCGTATTCGCTATTATTATCTGGAACCAGATGATGAAAGGCTATAGGCTGTACAAAAACACATAGAGCTGCGGCAATTTGATTATTAAGAAACGGAAACATTGTACACAAAAACCCATTAAAAATTTATAATAATTTAGTATTACTACAAAACACAAGCAGCTTTGATGCAACATCACATTTTTTTAGTGTTGCATATTGTGACAGTGCTCCCTTTCAAAAAGTGCTTCTCCAAAATCCAAACAATCCGTTTGCAAATCTAGTTTAGAAAATTCTTAAAAGTGGGATTACTGCAGCTTACACTACTCGGGGCCAAATATTACTAAATTCAGTTCCTCACGATGTCCTGCCCGGAAATATTATCTGTGTTCAAGAAGAGAGTTGTTTAATACAGTCTCAAAAGTGTTAAATAATTTTTATATGAGAACAGAAACTAGGCAGTGTACCTCATGCAAAAATGAAATATACAAAGAAGTGTATTTTCTTTCAGAAGAAATTGAATGAATTGTATTTTAGAATTGAATAAAAACGTAGCTGATTTTTTATTAAAACCTAGTGAACATAAAACGTGCTTAAAATGTAATAATAATAATGTAGGATTGTCTTTTCGTTGTCTAGAGGTTGTCAATGAGGCACTCGGATAATTTGAAAGGCATTTAATAGTTTAGTATTTAACCATGTTTGATAATCCTGGGATATATTGTAGATTAAACATACAGCAGTAACAACTGGTTGCAAACCTTACTTGCGATCAAGCGATACTTAATCCAAATACACTGTCACAAATATACGTCGTATGACCGCGTCTCGGTGTTAGAACAAAGAGTAGATAATCCGTTTTGGCACAAACTAAACACCCCGACTTTAACTATATTATACAGCAGAACGTCTTTCTACCGTATATCGTCTTCTAGGGCACGTCTTGCCCAAAAAATATAAAAGGTCGCCTACCTTTTACGATGCTAGTTTATGACTAACTCTCACTCACTACTCTTCCCTCATTTCTGACAATGTACTGCCTATATCGTTGAAACGAATGTTGCTGCGGTTCGCCTAATTTTTATCAAAGAATTATAAACAACAGCTGCCGGCTTGGGTATATTTATGCTTAGAGAGGATGATTTAATTTCAAAGAAATAAATACATAAAGAAGGTTGTGTTAGAGATTTATAAATAAGCAAGGAATACAGTTCTGATTGTTCTGAATGAAAAATGTTACTCTACAATAATGTAGTGAACCGAAAAATTGAGTTATTTAATAATTATGTTCTTATGGAACCTATTAATATACATAAAATTTCCTTAGATTTAGAATTAAGTTTAGAGTCCGTGACAAAATATAAAATGCTGACAAACCACATTTATTTTAAGGGGACTGGTGGGATACCAGGGCGACTGTTATTCTAACCATCTGGGACATTTTGTTGCCTATGGTTATAGTCATAACGACAAATGCCTTCTGTATAATGATTTACCAACAAAAGTAAAAACAGTTTTACCTACGACTGTAATTAAATCAGGATTGTTCTTTTATTCAATTTAAAAAATAGCACACATTTATTGTATGCATTTTTTGTAAGTTGGATTTTTTTTTGAATTCACAAGAATAACATTTACCTTCCGTGTCACCTAAATAAAAACGGACCTGAATTAATGTAACCTTCTGTTTTTTTCTCTTTGAAATTCTTATTGTAAAACTAGCAGCTTGTGATGCCCCAAGTCAATTCAAAATTTGTAAAGTTATAGTAAGTCTAGGAGTTTCAAAGTAATGTAAAAGAACTAATTTTTTGTTCCTAATTCATGTGGTCATAAGTGCTGCTTTCAATGTTTGACATGGTAGACTGTCAAAAAAGTTAATTGTTCAATTTTGGAAGAAACGTCAAGAAATATAAAATGGAAGACATTGAAGATTTGAACATCACCACAGTTTTTGGATACTATAAATTATTGTGATATAGGTCAAATTGACCATGAAAAATTTATTAACATAGCGGAAAGCGATGTAAATAATTTTATGCAAAATTAAATCACAACCAACTCCTACAGGTGAATTAGAAATGGACCAAGATAATGACCTTGCAGTTGACAGTGGTATATTTCGAAAAAATCAGGGAAGTTGATTTTATGAAAGAATATTTTGCGTAACTCAAAGTTATGTAATTGAGAAGATATAACTACATGGAGTGAAAAATGTATTATGTTATTTCTGTTTTGCTCTTCTCCGATATTTTCTGCAAATTTCTTTTCATAGACTTATTAGTACTCATTACAAAGGGCAAAACGAAATATTCACTTTATGATGTAAAGTGAATAGTTTGCTCAAGATCGTTATATCATATAACCCTCCCACATGCTTTTGTACACTGTAATATTTCTAATGGTCTTTTTGAAAATTGATTCACTCATATTCCTATATTACCATATTAGACAGAATTATTAAATCTGTTTGTATTTAACTATTAAATTACAATGAAACTTTACAAATTTTGAATTCACTATAACTACTATTTACGTTGGGGTTTGGAACCTTCGGCAACATGCACTAAAACAGAGTTTTATCCACAATACAGAATCAGAATTTTTGCACTCGATGCGCGTTTCGCTACATCATCAGGATAGTATTAAAACTAAAATTAGAAACTACCTAACTCTCTTTTATGCTACTGCTACTACTAAAATGGCCATCTTCTATTTTTTAGTACACCGTTTGGTTAAGTTTCCTCTTAGCAGAGAAAGATTTAATAATGAAAAGGAAACAATTAGGAATATAGCGAAAGTTAATGGTTTTAATACTAACTTAATAAATAAGCTAATTAATAGGCATTTGTTTAGAAAGACCATTCGTGATTCCACTTTTTCGTCAATTAAGATGAAAATACAAAATATGTTTCGATACCGTATAATCCTCAGTATACTAGAGGACTCCAAAAAGTTTTTAAGGAAGTAGGTTTAAAATTAGTATACCAGACTCAGTTTAACATTAAGAAATTATTAGGTGGTCCGAAGGATAAAATTGAAATATTAGAAAAAAGTGGAATATATGAAATTGGATGTATGGATTGTAACCAAAAATATGTTGGGCAAACTAGAAGATCTATACAAACGAGATTCAAAGAACACATAGCTCATTTAAAGTATGGTAGAACAGAAAAATCAAGTGTTGCCGAGCATGCTTTTGATAATAATCATAGAATAACAATTAAAAATTTAAAATTAATTCATAATATAACTGATAGGAGATTATTAGACGCATATGAAAGTATGGAAATTATTAAATGTAAGAATAGTTTAAATAGAGATAGAGGGCCTATTCCGTATAGTCCATTGTTTTAGTTGATCAAGCGTGACTAGCGGGATTCCAGGATTGGTTCTTTTTAGTTCCGCTTGATTAAGCAAACAGTAGTATAAAAGAGAGTTAGGTAGTTTTTAATTTTAGTTTTAATCATCTCTTGATGGTGCTAACATGGTTAGCGAAACGCGCGTCGAGTGCAAAAATTCTGTTTCGGTATTGTGGATAAAACTCTGTTTTAGTAATAACTACTGTTTGAAATATTAGCTACTATTTGAAATATTATAGTAGCTGTAGGATAATATCAAAATTTAATTGGTTGGTTTTTGTAATCATATTAGAGAGAGTTATTTAAATATTTTTATTTAACTGATATAATGCAACATAAAGGACCCCGCAGGGAGCTTATGGAAAAGTGGTTCCGGTCAAATTGGCTGAAATTTTGATATGATGTTGTTTTTCAGATCCCGATCAAAAGTTATTATTGCACCAACGAAATCGTTCGAGCGGTTTTCGAGATATTGGCTGCCAAATCCCATTTTGGTAAAATAATAAGGCTTAGTATTGAGAGGATACCCCAAATGGTAAATGCAGTTTTGTTGTCACTTATATGTTACGAATTTACCATAATTATGCTTAAAATATTGAACACATATACTAGGAACATCAAAAAAACCATTCACATTGTACAGGGTGTGACAAAAATGAAGCAAAATACTAACAGCTATCTTTTCCGTCAAATAATTATTATTAATAGTACCGGTACCAGGTAAGTCAAAAAAGTAATTTTTAACGTACAGGGTGCGTTAAAAATGTTGCAACAACGCTACCAACAGAAAATATACCTATTTCTAAGGGCCATACTTTTCACATTCCCGCAACAATGATACTTCAATGCTCAGGAATTAATGAATATCAGAGGGATATTCAAGGAATCCGGAACTGGTTTCAACAAAATGTCATTTTTGTTGTCGATCGAGGGTACCGCGATGCCATACCATTTTTACAAGAATTGGGTATTGAGTGTAGAATGCCTTGCCAACTAAGACCCGGACAGCAACAACTGACTACAGAGGAAGCGAATGCTTCTCGTTCAGTAACTAAAACTCGATGGATTGTGGAAGCTAGGAGTGGACATATTCAAACAATTTTTAAGTTTTTCTTAGAAACGATACCAATCTCCCATATTACAAACTTAGGGGACTTCTACAGGATCTGTGGTGCTATTATCAACAAATATCGGGATCTTATAGCTATGCAAGGAGCCACAGCACAATTAGCTCGTGAGATATTGGCAAGGTCAAGAGAAATAAACAACTTCCAAAAAAGAGTCGAACAAGAAAATCTTTGATATAGAAATGCCAGATGGAGACGTTTAGATCAAAATCACGTCCCTGCGTTTCTCCGTCTTCATATGGGTTATCTAAGGGACATTACTAATATTACTATAGGCATATATCAGCTTAATCTTGCTCCTTCCTACATTCAAGATACAACCCAGAGGATACCGGATAACGAACTACAAATAGATACAATAATGGATAATCAAAATATAATTAGGTTGCGCATTTACTCGCGCCACCGCAATGCGATTATACATCAATTGTTAATTGAATATCAAGAAGATGCAATTCGAGGATACTACTGTACTTGTAAATCTGGTGCAAGAACACTAGGGACGTGTGCCGATGTTGCGTCAGTTTTGTGGTATCTGGGTTACTCGCGATACGAAGCCACTGTAAAATATCCAGCTATAACCTTATTAGAAACGGTTTTGGATGCTGGTAACAGAAGACATAATGTCAATATTCAAATTGTTCTATAATGGTAAGAATTGCTTTAAAGTAAAACTACTCTGGTTATCCTTTTTCTATTCAATTCTAATCAAATATTTTTTTACAGAATGCCGTAAATGTTTCCAAGAAATATTTGCTTAATAAGTTGAGAATAATAATACTGACCAATATACTGCTATAGCGCGCTAAAGGTAAGAAGTCGGTCTAACAGAAAAGTGATACTTTTCCTTTCACCTTGTATATTAACAATAATGTTTTTGCCTTCCCTGGTACATATTTGACATTTTGTTTTTTAATTTATTTTCGTGAAGTATAGTATTAATAAAAAAATCGTTGAGAGGAAATAGCTATATTTTCTATTGGTAGCGTTGTTGCAACTTTTTTGACGCACCCTGTATGTTAAAAAATTACTTTATTGACTTATCTGGTATAAACACGGCATTTTTAGATATATTCTAGTTAATATCATTTTACCGGTACTATTAATAATAATTATTTGACGGAAAAGATAGCCATTAGTATTTTGCTTCATTTGTGTCACACCCTGTACAATGTGAAATGCTTTTTTGAGGTTCCTAGTATATGTGTTCAATATTTTAAGCATAATTATGGTCATTTCGTAATATATATGTGACACCAAAACCACATTTACAATTTGTGGTATCCTCTCAATACTAAGCCATATTATTTTACCGCCTATCCCAAAATGGGCAGCCAATATCTCGAAAACCGCTCGAACGATTTCGTTGGTGCAATGATAACTTTTGATCGGGAACTCGAAAACAACATCATATCAAAATTTCAGCCAATTTGACCGGAACCACTTTTCCATAAGCTCCCTGCGGGGTCCTTTACTAATTTTGAATTCCCTGTAACTGCTGTTTAAAATATTGCAGTATTTAGAAGTATGATATTAAAATTGAATTTTGTTTGAAATTACATTAAAAATTTTAATAACATGTTAATTATAATTTAGTTAAGTAATTTCCAATGAGAATTATTACTTTAAAATTAAATTTAAAAAAAATAAAATTAAGCAGAGCTATTTAAATATTTTTTTTATTTACCCATTAAAATAGGTTAAACTTAATTCAATTATTAAATTACATTTTATTAACGTAATTAGATACATTGTTAAATCACATTTTATTAACGTAATTAGATACATTGTTTACTAACATATACATTAATTTAATGGAATGTTAATCCTAAAATTAAGTAAATTAATACTTCTAATACAATACAAGTTAATTTGAAGTAAAATTAGTAACTTAAAATTAAAAAAATTATTTACTTACTTATGCACAACTTAATTAAATATTAATCCTAATATTGTCTTGAAAAACAGTCACCAAGAATCCTAGTTTCAACTACAGTTTGGAGGTGATAGTAGAGATCCCGTTCATCTGAACAGATGCCCACAAAACTGTTTCAGCATCCCAATCAGCATCATCTGAGTCTATGTCCCGTTCTCCTCTGCTTCTTCTTTGGCGATTGAAATACAATCCTATCTTGTTTTTGAACTGGCTGCTGTGGATCGAGATGTTGATATTGCTGATGTTGTTGCGGCTGTTGATGAGCTACAGGATCTTGGGGCTCATGTTGATTTTGATATTTTTCGGCAAGCCCGCAAAAATCCTTTTATTCCTACCCTCTAGCCGCAGAAGACTTCCATCCAAAAAGTGATGTCTTTCGTTTTGCATTAGGAAGTAGGTTTAAAATTAGTATACCAAACTCAGTTTAACATTAAGAAATTATTAGGTGGTCTAAAGGACAAAATGGAAATATTAGAAAGAAGTGGAATATATGAAATTGGACGCATGGATTGTAACCAAAAATATGTTGGGCAAACTAGAAGATCTATACAAACGAGATTCAAGGAACACATAGCTCATTTGAAGTATGGTAGAACAGAAAAATTAAGTGTTGCCGAGCATGCTTTGGATAATAATCATAGAATAACAATTAAATTTAAAAACTAATTCATAACTTATAGGAGATTATTAGACGCATATGAAAGTGGAAATTATTAAATGTAAGAATATTTTAAATAGAGATAGAGGGCCTATTCCGTAGTGTCCAATGTATTGGTTGATCGAGCGTAACTATTGTGATTCCAGGAGTGGTTCTTCTGGTTCTGCTTAATTAAGCAAACAGTTAGTATAAACGAGAGTTAGGTAGATTTTAAGGCTAGTTTTAATCATCTCCTGATGATGCTACCATGGTTAGCGAAACGCGCGTCGAGTGCAATAGCTCTGTTTTGGTATTGTGGATAAAACTCCGTTTTAATGGATTTTGCCGAAGGTTCCAAACCCCAACATAATTATTTTAATATTAACAAGAAATAACTTAAAACTTAATAATAAAATAAATACTACAATTGTTGGTGAAATTAATGTGGAGTTTTTAAAGCAAAATGGTTTGAAGATAATACGAATATAAACCGTTACAAAGTGCACAAGCATTATAAAGCATTGTTTGGAGCCCATTCTATTTTCATTCTCATTTTTCTTTTTCCTCTACCCCTTCTACTCTTTCCGCCCTTCTCCTTTTCCGCCCCATCCCCTTCCCCAACAATTTCTCTTCCTCTTTTCCTTCCTCCCCCCTTCTCCCCCTACAAGGAAGTATTCACCCATATCTCATCGCGCTTCGCAGAGGTACTACTCGCATACACTTATCAGCGTTAAACTAAAGTAGGAATGAGCGAAGGAAAAACATTCATTTACGCATAAGCTGTTCTCTTGTTTGGTCGGTAAGGTACTAAGTACTAAAATTAATAGTCGTTCATCCAATGTTCCTAATCTTGATAATCAACCCATTAAAAATGATTGTGAAAATAAAAGTGAACATTATGTTAAATATTTATATTCCGGCAAATTTTAAGTGCCACTAGTGAAGTTTTAGGACAAAGATCCAAGAATTTTAAAGATATGCTTGAAGATATTGCAAAAAATGATATTTCTAATCAAGTATTAAATCATCACTTAGTACGTAGCGTTCACTACAATAATTCAAACACAATATTGCTGGATTTAACTTCAAACGAAAATATTTTTTTGTTCCAATATGATAATTATGATTTAAATTTAAGGGAAAATATTAAATTATAAATTTTGCGAAAGATGTCTTGGAAAATAATTTTAATTTAGAAGAAAATATTGAAAAATGTGATATTTCATCACAAGATTTAAAGAATCTTACAAAATTTAAGGATTATTTGGGAATATTTCAATCACGAACAGATTGTTATGTGGAGCTACCAGTAGAAATATCGTTTGATGTATCGAAAAGTGTAGATCCACCTTTTTGTTCTCTGGAATAAACTGAAAACTTTAGATCAACCTTCTTGTTCTCTGATGGATACAAAAATAAATAATTTTAAAAGTGATAATTTGTCAAACATCAAACGATATCTTTGTGATGATGATGATTTATTCCCTTGCAGCAAAAAAGTCTCGCTTTACAAACTTCTTTAAATTCCTGCGATAATTTGCCTAAGATAAAGAACAACTTTTTTCCGATAGTAACTTTCTACGAGCAAAATAGTCTTAATCGATCTAACGATAGCGATTATTTAATTTCTGGCAAGCAACACTTCAAACTTCTATATCGTCGCTCATAAATAACTTAGTTTATGATTATAAAAATTCTAATTAACCTCATGTGTCAATTAAATATCA
Source organism: Pissodes strobi (assembly GCA_016904865.1). NCBI lineage: Eukaryota > Metazoa > Arthropoda > Insecta > Coleoptera > Curculionidae > Pissodes > Pissodes strobi. Next base: position 13,980 of record MU188714.1, read on the forward strand.
TATTTTACGAAATCATCAGTTTAGGGACTTTTCATGGCGTGGTGCGATTTCTCCCTCTTCTACTTCTAGTTCTTGTATTGAAAATTTTAATGATTACGTAGAAATGCAAACAATACAATCAAACGAGACAAAAGAGACGCAGATTGATCAAACGAATAAGACAAGAAGCTCAAACATATCTTAAAATACAAAAAAAACGATTTGGACCCAAAACACAGACGCAACAAACCAAGAAAATATAAGCAGGCAAAACAGTTTTAAAAGTCAAAAATAAATCCTTTTTAGTAAAAATGCAATTAGAATAAAAAAACAATTTCAAAAATAAAAATCCTAAGATATTCTTTAGATTCCATTACTTATATTAATATGAAGATGTAGAGAAGTTGAATCGAATTAAACATGTTTTTGATGACTTGGTAAATTCATTCGATTAACCTCCCATCCATTCCCTAAATTCCTTTAATTTAGAGCAGTGAATTATAATTATTTTTATAGTTTCCGTATCGAATGTAAAGGCGGCATCACAAGAAATGACAATATGTTATAATTTAAGAATTTTAGAAATGAAGTTCGAATGTGTAACATGCCACCTCACCTTTACTAGAAAAGACAATTTGATTTGTCACAATATTATTGCGGCAGGACGTCAGCAATGAATGCATCCATTTTTATCAACGGTCAGAATATTTTTGATATGTGCAATTTATTTTTTATAGCTGTTGTTTTTAATTTATAAACTCTATTATACCTCCTATTCTTTTTCAAATAATCTCAAACAGTGTCGAGAATCAGTTCGAAGAACTATGTGGGCAAGTCACATTCGATCAACAATCATAAGAATAATGCTATAATCACACGACAAGCTGTTAATTAAATCATAAAATCTGCTTTTCAAAAGTGAATAATATCCTATAGGATTTTATCAAATGAATTTTCTATAAATATTAGAACATTTTTCGACAATATTTTGGATAAAATAGTGTATTTAATAGAAGCCGAACTTGAAACACTCGGAGTCATAAAGTTAAATATGGAACATTTTTGGGTTGTATTTCAATCCTACTACGGATGTATACAATGCAAAGTATTTTAGCACAGCTCTTCAAGTGCAGAAGCTCAGACTTATTACCGTTCCCTTTCCGATTTATCTAAATTAATTCCAAACAACTAAATAACTAAACTAACCCAAACTAACCCAGACTAACCCAAATTAACCCAAACGGCAAAAACATCCTTGTAATGGCTGTTTACATTATTTTACTTCGAACGAATATTTAAGGACATACAACGATTTTGTGATTTTGTAAGAATTAAACAGAAATATATGCTGATTTTGAATGTATCCTTAAATTTTTATTAAATAATAATGATAATTCAATCATGCAATTAGATCTGGAGGTAAACGATTCCTCAGCTTATACTATTAAAAATGTGAACACATGCCATATTCATTTGCATATTATTTTAAATGTTCTTTTAATGACAGTATTTCCAAATTTGAACTATATAGAGGACTTAATCGTGATCAAGTATTCATACATTCTTTAGAGAGGTTAAGTTTATAAAAAAATTAAAAACTAACCGAACTAGATAAAATACATTTTAACTACCGTAATGAATGCAATATTTGTAACAAACCAATTGACAACGATGAGGTTGCTGATCATTGTCATACTATTGGGAAATATACAGTTCCTGTACATTCAATATGCAATTTAATTTACAACCAAATTTTATTCCTATAATAAATATAATTTGAGAAACTATGATTCCCATTTGTTTATCAAGAATATATGTCAAAATACAGCTCAAAATACAGAAAAATATGGCCTTTGAAAAACATGAGGCTCATATTTCGATAAAAAATCAGGTAAATAGAAAAAAGACAATATTTTCATCTTAGATTTGCAGATTTCTTCCAATTCTTACGATACTCTTTAGGAAATCTATTTGGGCTACCTGATCATCTTCAGCTTTAAGAATTATCAAAATATTTTAAAGGCAAAGAAAAATTTTAATATATTGGCCAAGAAGGAGTTTGTCCATACAAATGTATGGATAACTATGCAAAACTAAATGAAGCCAATTTGCCAGATAAAGAAATTTTTATAATGAAGTAACAGATGAACATATTTTCGAAAAATAATAGGATAGGGCCAAAAATTGTGTTTAATTTGTTTCAATGTAGTTCGATTGGGGAATATTCTCACATAAACTAAAGTAAGAAGAGTATTAAAACACTTTTGTGATAGAACAATTGCTTGTATTGACATAGAAGTCGGGTATGTTGAGGCATTATTGAGTTGAAGGAGTTAATAATGTTGGTTAAAATTATTACAACAAAATTAATTATTATGGTATTATTCATTTAAATGCATCGCTAAAATGTTACAAGACAGACATTAAGTAATTGAAAGGTTATCAAGTATTCGATAAAACTAAGAGATTACTGATTATTAATAATTATATTGTTTTGTGAGAATTTGCTTATTAGTTTCTGAACGAAACGGAAAGGATATCATGTTTGTAATAAAGAAAATGAAATAAAGATCATCAACGGGGTTATTACATCCACTTGCTTCATTTGCCATAAACCGGGACACACAGCAAACAAACGTGTGGAGAGGGTTCACAATCGGATTGAAAAACGTTGCAGCTACTGCCGACATGCAGGACATTTGGCAGATACCTGCTTTCTGAAGAAGAGACAAGAAGGCGGGAAACAGATATGACTAATAACAGAAAAGCAGAATCAAAAGTTTTACAAAAATGTGTATATAAATGGAACAGCATCACTATCGTACGTAGATTTAGGCAGCTCATGTACAATCATCCTTAACCAAGAAGGGGAGAAGTTAGCTTTAGTAGTGGATTACGTTGGGGTGTGAAACCTTCGGCAACATGCACTAAAATGGAGTTTTATCCACAATACCGAAACAGAATAATTGCACTCGACGCGCGTTTCGCTAATGATTAAAACTAAAGTCAGGAGTTCGAATATTTTCCAAGGGTATACACAAAAACCGCTAATATCTAAGATTTTGTAACCAAACTAAACAACCGTTTCCCCACCATTAAATTTACTTATGAAGTAGAATGGCCAACTTCCATTTTTGGATACTTTAGTGATTAGGAACGATAATAACATGCTGTCATCACTGCTGTGAGTGTTCTAATGAGGAATTGCCTCATAATGAAAAAGAGCCCGCCGACCCAGATGGCGTCTAGAGTAATTTCATTTGTGTCAAGTCATTGTATTTCTAGCCTTATTTATACAGGGTGCTACAAATTCGAGTGCATGCATGGGGATCTCGGGAACCGTAAGAGATACGAAGTCGGTTAAATTAAGTCAAAGTTGTGCAACTTGACGCCCAACAAGATGTAGTTTTGAAATTTAAAAAAATTCGAATAGTTCCGGAGATATTCGAAAAAAACCGAAAAGCAGCCATTTAATTTTTATTTTTTCCTGACTTTATTTGAAGAGATAATATAACATTAACTTAACATTATTATTGCCACTTTTTCCCTTTTATAAAATGGCAGAATCGAATTTTAAATCTGACTTTTAGTTTTCCGGCCCCTATCATCAACTTCATTTTTTTAAATACGGACCTGGATTTTTTATTTAATTTTTTAGAAGCCCTTGATCTACCAAAACTAACGATGTATCACACTTGTCCAATAGCGGTAGCAAATATTCTCATAAGTGAAATCGGGTCAGAAAAGATCGCCCCATCTCTGTCTAACACATTATCTCTTATGGAAAAATTTAGATTTGTTAATATATTGATAAGTGTGATAAATCGTTGGTTTTGGAAGTCCAAAGGCTTCTAAAAAATGAAATAAAAAATCCAGGTCCGTATTTCAAAAAATGAAGTTGATGATGGGGGCCCGGAAACGAAAGGTCAGATTTAACATTTGATTCGTTCGTATCTAGTCCTGAGTCCTAGTAGTATTGATACTCTCTTCTCCTGCACGTGTTCTTAAATTACAGTGCTGGGTATATTCTGAAACCTCAAACGATCTGTTCGTCACTAGGACACAGGCCTTAAAAGCAACATTATGGTCCGCAACAGTTCTAAGCTCTGACACTACTCGGGATCGCATATTCAACCCCCACCCTTCCTTACGGTGTAAGGATCCTGAATGAGCAGTAGATACTAACCACACATCCTGATCAGTAAAAAATTACAGTTGGTCCGCTGTTAGATACTTCCGATCACAAACTTATTACAACGGTTTGTGACCTGCCACTCCTATAGAAGGATCCACTATTGCCTCGTAAAATCTGGCATTACAATAGTGCAAACTGGGGGGATCTAAGATAGTTCTACCTAGATTTTCCTTGGATCGACGTCTGCTGCACTCTACCTAAAGTCCCACAAGGCAAAGATCTCTCCACCTTATCCAACATCCAATATCAACACTACCATGACGGAAGTTAAGTTTCCCCACCGTGATATTCGTCAAACCCTCAAAGAGCTAGATAAGCAAAAGGCATCAGGACCGGATGAAATACCTTCCATCGTGTTAAAGAACTGCGCCAACGAACTAACGTCCATTTTTGTCAGAATTTTTTCTCCGTCTTACCAAAAAGTCATTTGCCAATCTTCTTGGAAAGTCGCTCGAGTGCAACCTGTACCAAAAAAAGGCAAGAATACCACGCCATCAAACTATCGTCCAAACTGATTTGCGTCCAATAATCTCTAGAGTCATGGCAATCAGCAACTACTCAACTATCAATTGCAGTTGATGGAGACATCTCAGACACAGTCACCATTAATGCAGGAGTGCCTCAGGGCGCAATACTTTCACTAAGTCTATTCCTCATCAATATTAATGACCTGCTAACCGAAACGAATAATCCTGTTTACAGTTTTGTAGATGGCAGTACCCTTGTCTCCCATTTTAGGTCAGAAAAACCTTTATCGGCGTCAGATTTATCACTGCAGACAGGAGCAGGTTAGAATAATTAATCAAGATATGGATTGGAGCGACAGGGATTTGGTCCAATTTAATGCTGCAAAAACCCAAGCAGCCGCGTTTACCAAAAAAACCAATACGGCGTGCCCTGACCTCATTATGGTGGGATCGCCATTCCTTCATCCTCGCCCTAGTCAATGGGACTACTGGGTGTCTCGGTCAACAGTAATATGTCCTGTCATGACCACGTTGCTAACATCGCAAAGTCTCCCTCGCAGAAGCTTGGTGCGCTATTTCGCAACATAAAAACTGTTTACACCTCAGCAAAGCGCTCTACAAAGCGCAAATATGACCGTGCTTCGAGTATTGCTCACACATCTGGGGTGCCGCACCTAAGAACGCCCTAAAGCTGCTGGATTCCATTCAGAAGAGAGCTGTGCGTCTCGTCGGTGACCCGGAGTTGACCCGGGATCTGGATAGTCTGGAACACCACAGACCTGTGGCAGAGATTTCCTTGTTTTAGATAGATATTAGATATTTTCACCGCAGATGTCCTGGGGATTTGGCTCGCATCATCCTGCCCCCAGCAGCGTCTGTCAGACAGTCACGATAGACGGCTAGAGCCCACCCGTTCGTCGTACAACACCTAGAACGTCGCTTTACAATGACTCCTTTGTCTGGCGCACTGCGCAACTGTGGAACTCACTCTTAGGACATCTGTTTCCCCTAATTACAACCCGCAACCGCAACTATTTAAGAACCGTGACAATCAACATCTTCGCACACACACCGCACGTCGAGTGTCATAGGATTTCCCTTTAGTGTGAGTGCCATTGCCATAAAAAAGAGCGTAGTTATTGCAAATGGCATAATTGATGCAACATGCGCTTGACTGCGCTGTAGATTCTGCTGCAAGCATTTAATTAGGATTTCTTTGTCCATGGATTCCAAAATCAATGTTGGCTACGATGGCCTCCATCCTCCGTTTGTAAGCGGCACATTTCGCATCCTGGCTGGCTTATCCTTATTGTCTGCTATACCCGATCTAATGAACAAAACGCACTTATGCCTCTCGACCTTGTCCTTGTTTGGTCAAGTCCTAGTGTCGTGAGCGAGAGCGGACGAGCCGCAAGCGAGAGTGCACACTCTGCACATTTTGTCAATTGGCAATTAAAGCATCTGGTGACGTAAATTCTGTCTTCTACATTGCACGAATACCATTCTATGAAAAGCGTTTCTTTCGCCAGGATCTTCTTTCTGGACTCAGGTTCAACTTCTACTACCCAGTGTGTATAACGCCTATCTCTCGGCACAAACTTGTAAAATAGGGTGCACTGCGACAAATTCGTCGTCGCCAAAGTTTTGCTCGTTTATAACATCCGAAAGGTCGTCCTTCAAAATTTGAGCTGGAACATTAAAAATGGTAAGCCTAAGCTTATCAACTGCCTCGATATTCATGTTTAATTTCTCTCTAACGGATGTCTCCGTGAGCTTATTTACTTCTATGTTTTTTGACTCAATGATGACCTTGTTATTTTTGGTAGCAAATATCCTGGTGGGTTTGAAACCGATCTCGCTAGGGTAAATGCTCTTCATTGTCAGTTTCTTGAGATCCTAACACCTTTCTTAGTTAGCCCAACTCTAAAGGTCTTCTCTGCCAATACTTGCTTCCTAATACCACGAATTTTAACAGAGTTAGCAGCAACTGTCAAGTTTCTTATTTTGCTCTAAAATGCCTTCATTTTGAATGGCCACTGAGTTTCTGATATCGCTTTGTAAGTCCTGAATCTCAATGATTTCCTTAACCTGACTTCTAATGTATCTGTTATATTTCCTAATTTCCTTGGCTATGCCGGACGCCTTCATTTTGTTGCCTGGCTTACCAAACAGACTTTCAAGATTATCGGCCAGAACGTCGATTGCCTTAGACCTCTCTTAAAATATATCTAACTCTGCTTCACCTGAACCCTGACTACGAGGTGGACTTTCTCGCTTTCGTTCCTCCTTTTCCCCTTTCTGATTCACCTCCTTCTGAAAGTAATGTCTTCCTCTTCGAGGATGAGGCTTCATCGTCCATATCAGAATCGCTCGACATCTTGCTCATCGCTCCCTTCTAACCGGAGCTTGACATCCTTCTCGCCTGCCTTCCCTTGTGAAGGATTCCCAGCCTCCCCCTGAAGCATCTCCTGACCGTAGACCAGAGCTTATGGCTTTTCTGCCATCAAAACAAGACTAATTGCTGGCCTGTCTTTGCTAAAAAGCTGTAAATAGAATTATTTGTCCTGTCTACGAGATCGTTGATTTAGAGCAGGAACAGTGTGGGAGATAATCTGCACCCTTGAGAAACTCCGTCATTGATTTTAAATTCCTCCGAGATATGCCCATGACTACCAGCTAGGATGCTTCGATCCCTTAAGAAATTGGAATTGGAGGTAGTCCGTATGCTGTCAATTTGCTTAAAAATCCGTTATGCCACACCCTATCAAACGCTTTGGAAATGTCGAGAGCATCTGCACGAGATTCGCCTTAGCTCTGGATGGCTTTGGTTCACAGGTAGGTCACGTAAGTCAGGAGATCTTCCGTTGACTTGGGTTTGCGGAAGCGATACTGGTGATCGCTTATAATGCCTGTCGAATCGAGATATTTTAAGAGCTGTTCGTTGATCAGTTTCTCCATGTAGGAATATCAAACTGATGAGAGCAGTTTGATTATGGCGAGTGACACCCTCGCCATTCCGAGTTGCTACGCGATGTGGCCCATTAAAATCCCATGGTCTTCCTCCATCCTCCAGGCTGGAGAACACTGCAGTCCAAAGTCTGAAGCTGATCAACGACAGTTTGTGACAAGGGGCTGCATTGTTTTAGCAGGCAGTAACGTCAAACGGGTGATAGCAGTTTGATTACGGGGAGTGACGCCCCCGCCGTTCCAAGTTACCACGGGATGTGGCCCATCAAATCCCATTGTCCTACTCCAGGCTGGAGAACATCGAAGTACAAAATCTGGTTCTGATCAATGATAGTTTGCGACCAGCGAACCTGCATTGTATTAGCAGGCGGGAACGTCAAACCGGTAAGAGCAGCTTGATTACGGGGAGTGAAGCCCCCGCCATTTCGAGTTGCCAGGGTATGTAGCCCATCAAGTCCTATCTTCCTCCTCAAGGCTGAAGAACACCGAAGTACAAAGTCTAAAGCTGATCAATGGAGAGTGACCCAACAAACCCCATTCTCACGCCTTTCAGACTAGGGACCACGAAAGGATAAGTCTGAGGCCGGTACTTCAAGTGGAAGCAGCCCTAGGTGGTAGATGCATAAGCCTACTCGCATCGTCTGGTGAAGGACCACCCCACCCGAACTGGGAAGTGCTAAGTGGGTTTTCGAAACAACTTCCTCTTCTGCTCTGGTGGTGCAGGATTCACAGTAGGAATATATAGACATTATAGCGCTCTCAGGATCAAAATATTCCGAAGGTAACCTCCCTGGCCATTCAGATTTCCGGGCGCTGGATGGCCCTGGGGTTCCTTCATGCAACGTTTCATATGCATCATTCATAGGTATCGAACCAATTTAGAATAGACGTCTGCAATATAAGAGGCCTAAACACAATCATTAAGTCTGTACACCAATATATACAAGCACATAGACCACACATTACCACACATACTAACCCGTACAGAAACACAAGTATGCTCTACAATGACAACAGTAAACTACCCCTTCTCTGGTTATGACCTACACTCCCGATTTAGAGATAAGTTCGGAACATGCCTTTTTGTCCGAAGCGACCTTTCATGTCACCGCGAGGAAGCACTCGAACCGGACAACCTTAACGTCATGTGGCTCAAGTTCATGATCTGAGAGAGTTCTATTTAGATTTTCTTTGACTCGACATCTACTTTGGCACTGGCGATCCGTCAGTCTGTTTCGAACAGATTACGCAAGCAAGCTCTTCAGAAATGGAAACATATATCCCAAATTCCATCAAGTTACCATCAAAAGGAAAGCCCTAGTTCAACAGATGCGAAAGAGCTGTAGGCAGGAAAAAGCAAGCCTGCAAGTATTGGCGGCAAAATCAAACCCCTGAAAGTTGCAATTACTTTGCCGAAGCGAGAAACGAATACAAACGTGTGATTCATAAAATCCTTAAAAAGCTAGATACGCAAAAGGCATAAGGACCGGACGGAATACCTGCCATCATGTTAAGAAACTGCGCC
>MU188714.1:24428-43730 GCA_016904865.1 Pissodes strobi
TGAAAGCTATTAAGAATAGTTCCAGGAACCTAGCAAAAGCCCTTTGACGCTCAGGAATCGTGGTAGGTTCGCCAACACCCTTGTTGGACGGTGGTACTATTTGGTGGTGCCCGTGACCTTCTCTGGTCATTGATATTCATAAAATACGTAAGCTATGAAAGGTACAGGACTTCCGATTCTTCCACGTGTTCGCCCAACGGCCTGTGGCAATGGCGGCAAAAGAGCCACTAGATAGGTTTCTTGTACCAAGAGCGTAAAATGAAAGTTTAAGGCCCGCCACAAGCGAGGCCAACAATAAGTTGAGGGCGTAAAGGTAAGGTAAAAAGTCAAATGACCCAAAAAATTTTATGGTCTTGTAAATTTCGATGATAATATTTTATTAACCTTCATAAACCCGAGCGGGTGCAATTGCACCACAGACATCAATTTTGTGACATATTTTCTGAATGTTTTTTTTATATGATTTCCTCTCAGCTATCTTTCATAAACATATTTCTAATTCATTATATAGAAATTAAAATAAATTGGTGTTTATTCAAACAAATTATAGGGAATTTTGTTGCTTGGGGTGCAGGTGCACCCCGCACGGTAATTATCTACAGGTATATTTTATTGATACCTTAACACCCAACTGGGGTACAAATATACCCCAAACTATTCAAATGACGGGTATTTCCCATATCTTGGCAACATCAGTCCGGAAACCAATCCTAGACGGGCAATAAAATTATAAAATATTTTCGAAAGTGTTATGACACAATCAATTATTGTTGGAGAAATATATTGTATAATATTAATGTGTTGTGTTACGTTTTCGTTAATTGTCGTGTAGGCGCTTATAAAAATGAGTGAACCAAAGAAGTTTAAACATTAAAATAAGCTAGCGGACGAAGAACTAATGGTGATATTAGAGACAAATAATTACGATAGTTATTTTGACGATTTGCCATTAGAGAATTCTTTGAGTGATATCGAAGAAATCGTGCATGACCTAATTGTGTCTCCTTACACACTTTTGCGCAGTTTATCGAAATAACTTCCAACGGATGCCCTATAACCGTTTTTTTGGCTTACTTCGTACAATTGGAACATAAGCTTTATTCTCCTTGTTAGTTGGGACATCAGAACCACTGCAACAGCAAGAAATAGCAGGGGAAATTTTTGGCAACGTGTAAGTTGCCACAAATTTTAGCAGATGCCATACCACAGGAATATTCACAAACAAGTTGCCATAAATATAGTCAAACAAAGACCCACCCACTCATCACTCACAACACACGCACACACTCACAAGATGTGCGTCAGCTTGAAAATAGGTCAGATAATCCCATTTTGCACCGTTTTCTAGCCATTTCCGGTGAATTTTTTTCCCGATTGGGAAAAAATTTAATTTTCGGCTGGAAAAAATATTTCTTCTTCAAAAAAATACGTTTGAACCATTATCAGATGACCCATTGGGGCCGTAAACGCTAATTCCACTTTCTAGTAGTTTACATTAAAATTGTAATATTTCCATTGCCTCCTGTATTTTTTCTAATGAGGGGATTTTTGGAGAATTTCCAGAGATAAGGCACTGTCTTAGGAACCGAAATCAGTCGTCAGATGTTGTGAATGATTTTTTTTACCCTACAAGCTATAATTCAGGTACTTTAGTAAAATTTGAATTTATTAGGCTTTATTTCAAAATGCCAATGAGTAGCTGATATTAATATGTTTTGAATTTTTAGTGTTACCTCTGAAATAGTTATGGTCGAAGGTTTTGAAACATTCAGGATGCATAAACGTATGCAATAGTAAAATGTTTTTATTGACAGATGCATTGTTGAAGCATTAAATATGGTTTACTTTTTAAGAATGGGCAGAGTAATAGTTATTGATGAAAACATTCGATTAATCATAATTAACTTATTCAGAAATGAAAAAAAGAACCTTCAAATCGCGAAATTGACAGAAATAGATAAACGAGCATTGAAAAGACATTTAGGAGAAATATACGGAGAAATGCAGTAGGTAGACGTGTTTCGGATATACAAGGCAAGTCTTGTAAGTCACAACTTTATTTAATGTGTACTTTCCTAAATTGTTATCTTCGTGACTTAGGCCACTTTGACTAAAAAGCCGCAAAAAATAGACTTAAATAGACCAAGGAGAACAAAAATTGAAATTCCAAATAGTAGAGGTGCATACACTGGAGTTATTAGTCTCGCTTTGAAATTTTGTATGGGAGACGATCGTAGTAGAGTCATTCAACAAGGAACAAAGCTTTTCATCCACATTGTAAAATTTCCGGCATCTGTGGTCATGTGGGGCTCAATGTCTGCAAGAAGAGTGGGAAAACTACATTTCATTAAGGGAATTGTCAATACAGATAAATATTTAAATATTGTTGTTGCCATCTAAAAAGAGAAGAAACTTTAACCACTAGAAAAAATCTTATTTTTCAGCAAGACGCAGCAGCATGTCATAAGTCAAAGCAGGCTCAAAATGGTCCTCCAACAATAATATCTTGCTTTAAAATGGGGTTCAAATAGTTCTGACTTATCACCAAGAAAAACACTTTGAAATGAAAAACAGTTGCTCGCAAATTCAGCTAGATCTGTCGCGGAATTAAAAAAACGATTGCAAGAAATTTGAAATAATTTTAGTTTGGAGTACTGCCAGAACCCAATAAAGATCATGCCTCAAAATGTTCCGGCCGTTATGAAAAATAAAGAATTTTACGCAATGGTAAATCTTTTTAATAGTCAAGCTTCTCTGGATAGATTTGTTTCTCGTTTCTTTTTGTTGTAATTATAACGTATAAGACTTGCATAAAAGTATATAAAATGTTTGAAGAGACTTAAGTATTTAACTTTCAAAAATCTCTTTTTAAAAATTATTTATTAGGAGCTAACTACAGTTTGACTTTACTTGACAATAGCTAAATAGAGAATGATCATACATAAAATTTATCTTAAGAGGTAAATTACATTACATTGCTTAAATCTAGTTCCCATCGGTGCATCTGCTGAGTGGGTAGTCACACGGGCTCGGTTTCATGCTGAATGGCCAATTCCCACAGGTTGTGGTGACTTAACTCCTCCATCCTTAAGATTCGAAAATTACGGAGTGTTTTTTCGAAGGAATGCCTTCCATGGGTGTGGCTTCTTCTTCATCCCTAGATTTTTTATTTTGGGTGGATCTCCATAACTGGTAGATTTTTCTTCTTTGTGTTATTGCTAGAATTATAATAATTAGGGAGCAAAACACAAGGGTGATATAACATGACGTATTTTGGGGTTGCTGGCTGTCAATACTAAACGAAGTCAGCTGATTGGCTGCATCCTTGAGGCGATAAATTTCGTCAAGATTAATTTTGGTTATATTTGGCATTTCCAAAATAGTTTCGTGCGTTATTGCAGGCAGTTTGATTTCTGGCAGGATTAATGGTTTTCCTTTTTGAAGTTTCACATCATTGAGGAATTTTCTTCCATTGATTTGGATCTCGCAGCTTTCAGGAATTTTGACTAGAACTGATTGTCCAATTGGCAAATATTGATCGCTGCTACATTTGGCTAATAATTTTTCGGCTTTAATTGGCAGGATTAGAACCATTTCTTTCGTGATTTGTTCTACGATTGCTTCTTCAATATTGATTTTGAAAGTTGGACAGTCGGCTGTCGGTGTGTTCATCAATAAACTGTTGACACATTGGTCACGAGGGTGAAATTCTTCCAGACAGAAGTATGTTTCTTCAACGGTCGGGCAAACGTTGTTGGAAAATTGTTTCTTTTCTTCATTTTGTGCCAGGTAAGGATATTTTGGAATAAATATCATTTGATTTTGGATTACTGGGTAAATATGAAAAAAGGTAAAAGGTTCGGGTCTCAGTATCGGTACATGAATAGCAAAGATAAGCTTTGAATTTGAAAAAGTTATTTGCGTACCAAAAAATTGATAATAAGACAATATATTTTGGAACCTTGGAATTTCATTTTTTCTGTAAATCTTTGTTAAGTATTTTAACATTTCATTTAAGTCAGAACTTGAAAGAATACTATTATGAAGAGCGTTTATTTTTGCAAACATAATAGCATTTTCTAAATTGTCCAAAAACATAATTACATTTTGGCAATCTAAATTTAATTGTGTAAGAATGCCTTGAAAACTAAGATAATCTCCTAAGGACTTTATTTCTCGTTCGATTGTATTACGAAGCGTTTTTAAACCAAGTTGAAGTTTGTCTTGATTTTTGCTAAGAGTAATAATCGTGTTGTTATAATTCTTTATTAGATTTTTTGAGAGTGAAATTTGCAATTTCATTTCATTGGCAATTTGTTTTTGATTTGTATTCAAAATATTTATTGCTTCATCATATCGTTGACTATCTTCCGAATCTAAGGTACCAAATAGCCATTTACTTGCTTTTCCAATAATATTTATTAATCCTCGTTCTTTTCGGATATGTGGGTGTAAATTTTGTAACTTATTACTCGCGATTTGAATTAAATATTCTGTTCTAACAAGTAAGTTTTCCGCTAAGCCATGATAAGAAATATGATTCGTAGCATTTAATAATAATAAATAATTTCTAATTATTAAGAAATTATTTTCGATATCATCTAATTGATTAATTAAGGGACTTAAGTCTATATAATGCAAAAACGTATGTCTATTATATACTATTCTAGAGTTTCCTAATTTTATAGGAACGATAGGGTTATTTAAGTTTGTTACTTGAATGTCAGCTCCTATCGTCAGTCCTATGTGAAGAACTAGGAACAGAGTCGTCAATTTTTTCGGCATCGTTAACCTGAAAAGATTGTTTCATTTTAATTTTAGGTTTCCTAGCGCTACTCTTATGATATGATGTTTTATTTGTTTTTATTTTGATGTCTGTTTGACCTTTTAAATTAACTTTCTTAAATTTAGGATACATTTTTCCTCGCTGTTTATTTTTTATATAGGCGATTTTTTGCGATTGAAAATCCGGGGGTTCGTTTCTTGTTTCATTTCGCTTTTCGATTATGTCTTGTTTAGTTTGCTCGTTGACTTCTTTTATACGTTCATAGAGCTTATTCGATGTTTCTTTATGAGTTTGTACATAGTTTGAAATTATCATATTATCATTAAGATCGAACGGATTTATTGATTTTATATGTCCTGTGATAATTTCGAATGGGGTATATTTCGTAACACTATATATTGAATTATTATATCCCATAACGGCTCGTATTTAGATTATTATGGTCTTCCTGTAAACAATGATAACTTTCTATAATTGATGAGTGAAATCCCTCAACAGGGGAATTTGAATTACTATTTTTGGGTGTAAAAGTGTAATTCGATTTTGTACATTTTACAAAAATCTTCTAATTCCTTGTTTTTAAATTGGGTACCTTGATCGGCGGTAATTTTTAATGGAAGTCCGTGATGTGTTATAAAATTGAATATATTTTCTATCACTTCTACTCCGGTAATAGCTTTAAGAGGGTAGGCTTGTCCATATCGAGGAAATGAGTCGATAACGGTGACAAAAGCTTCGCTATTTATTCTGAAAATGTCCACAGGAATGTGCTCAAATGGTTTTGAGGCTCTTGGAGTGAGGTTAAATTGGATTATTGGTGGATCTCTATCGTACTTATTCTTTTGGCAAGTCTCGCAATTGTTTATATAGTTTTCTATATCTATAGACTTTCTTGTCCAATAGAATATTCGGCTGAGTGCTGTTTTCATTTCATTCATGCCTCTATGACATGTTTTAGTCGTGTGATACATTTCTAACTTTTCTTTCTGATCAGAGAGCTTCTCAATGTCTTCTATAAATGTAGTGCAATGTACTAATTTATATGCAGAGTTTCGAAATAGATTTTGTAGAGTCACAGTAAAATTTCGTGCCAATAAATCGTTTCTAAAGAAAATTGCATAAACTCGTTTAGGGTCTATATTTTCTTTTAGTAATTTTACGATATGAGGTGTTGGATTTCTATTAGAGATAGTGACATACATCCTATTATTTTCAAAGACTTTTTCTCTTCGTATTTGAATATTTTCTACTTCTCCGTCGGTGATTATTATTTGGTTTTTATATTCATTGATCGGTCTTTCGGATATTGGTATTGCAAATATCGGGTTTTCTACTGACGTATGCACTGTTTCATTGTCAGTGGATGGTTGAACTACTGGTAATTGAATCTTTGGTGGTTGAATTTGAATATCACTTATAATTTTTATTTTTGGCTCATTGATATTCAATTTCAAAAGTTCTTCTACTGTTTGATTGTCTAAATTAGGTAAATCCTCTTCACTTCGATGTAACAAAAATTCTTCTATGATTTCGTCCGAGTCGCCTAAATTGTTAAATATTGATTCTGTCTCTATGGCGTTGATATCTACAGGGTGTCTTGAAAGTGCGTCTGCTGCTTGATTTGTTTTTCCTTTCTTGTATTTTACTTCATAGTCGAATTCTTCTAGTTTTAATCTCCAGCGCATTAGTCTTGAGTTTGGCTCTTTTAATGACATCAACCATTGTAGCGGTTTGTGATCGGTATATATTACAAATTTTTGTCCAAATAAGTATGGTCTAAAATGTTTACAACTCCATACAATAGCTAACAGTTCTTTTTATATCGTTGAGTAATTTATTTCTGCTGGGTTCAATGTACAGGGTTATTCATTATAAATGGACACCCCCCCCTTAACTTGGTTATTTTTAAAGATAGAGGGATAATTTTTTTATCGACTTGTAGGTAATCATCTAAATTTTTTTATTAGTTATGAAAATATTATACAGGGTGTCCCATAAGCAAACGGCAATATAAAGTTATATTTTTTTAATGGAACTCCCTGTATATTATTGCATTTTTGGATTCTACTTAAAATTCTAAGTATATTTTATGTATGATGTTACATGTTACATCTCTAGAGCTAGTAGTTTAACAGCTATAAACAGTTGAAAATCGGTACTTTGGCTACTTTTCACCTTGGTAGCAAGAAGATCATTAGAGATGGAGTAAAATGAACTTCACATTCCTATCTTAAGTTTTCAAGTGCTATCTGATGGGGCTAACTGGCAGGCGGTACCATGGGTACCAAATCTGGTACCTTGGCAGGTACCATCAGTTAGCACCATCAGATAGCTCTTAAAAAGTTAAGATAGGAATGTGAAATTCATTTTACTCCATTTTTAATGGCCTTCTTGCTACCAAAGTGAAAAGTAGCCAAAGTATCGATTTTCAACCGTTTATAGCTGTGAAACTACTAACTCTAGAGGTATAACATCATACATAAAATATGTTTAGAATATCAAGTAGAATCCAAAAATGCAATAATATACATGGTGTTCCATTTAAAGAGATGTAATTTTATATTAGCATTTGCTTATGGGCCACCCTGTATAATATTTTCATTACAAATAAAAAAATTAAGATGATTACCTACAAGTCAATAAAAAAATTATTTCTCTATCTTTAAAAATAACCAAGTTAAGGGAGGTGTCCATTTATAATGAATAACCCTGTACGAGATGTATAGCAAATTGGGTGGTTTTCTTGTGAAAGTATTCCTGATATAGCAAAATTTGAAGCATCAGTGGTCAGCTCAAATGGTTTGGAAAAATCAGGGTATGCTAAAACTGGTTCTGATGTTAACGTATTTTTACAAGTGTTAAAGCAATCAACAAATTCTTTTGTATGTTCTACCTTGCTATCTTTTTTGAGACACTGTGTCAATGGTTTGGTTAATTTCGCAAATATTTTTATAAATTTTCGATAATAACCAAGTAAACCAAGAAATGCTTTGATTTCACGCAGTGTTTTTGGAATGGGGTATTTTTGTATTGCAGAAATTTTCTTTTTATTTGGTTTTATTCCGTTACTTCTTTACACAAAAATTCACACTTGTCTATCTGGATTTTTAAATTTGCTTCTCTTAATTTTTCGAATATTATTTTCAGATTTTGGATATGTTCTATTAGGCCTGTGCTTATTACGATTACGTCGTCCATAAACACCATATAAATTTTATTTTGTACGTCCTTGAAAGTTTCATCCATTACTCGTTGGAAAGTGGATGGAGCATTTTTCAATCCGAATGGCATCCTTAAAAACTCATAGTGTCCATTTTCTACGCTAAATGCGGTCTTTTCGATTGAGTTTTTGATGGAATCCACTAGCTAAATCTAGTGTAGAGAAATACTGCGCTCGTCCTAGCTTGTCCAAAATATCACTTATATTTGGGATTGGATATCGATCTGAAATTGTTTTTTCGTTAATTTTCCGAAAATCTACAACAATTCTCCACTTCTGCTTTCCAGAAGCATCGACCTTTTTTGGAACAATCCAGATGGGTGATGACCAAGGACTTCTGGATGGTCTTATTAATCCTTTTTCGAGCATTTCATTTATTTGCCGTCTTACTTCTTCTTTATCAACAAATGGATATCGATATGACTTGGTGCGTACAGGGATATCGTCCGTTGTCCTATTTCCGTGTTTAATTTTGGATGTGAAAGATAATTCTTCATCATTTTGATAAAATATGTCAGAAAATTCTTTACATAACTTGGAAATCGCTTCCTTTTCTTCCGGATTGATATGTTGCGTACGAATTAAATTATTTTTGAAAATTTTATTTTCTTGATTGCGTTTTTTATTTTGCGTAAACGTTTCGAAATTAAATAATTCGAATTGATTTTGTTCAAACGGTTCGACTTTTAATGGTTCTTTAAATTTTACAGTTATATATTTATCATGGGGATTTTGAATTTCTAGAATAGCAAATCCGTTATTTGCACGAGAAAGTGCGGGTGGAATTACTAATTTATCTAGCTGTGTTGCTTTTACAATAATATCGCCTTCATAAATATTAACTGGAATATTCTTTAGTACTTTTTCGTTTGGATTAAGAGTGATGGAAAAATCTGTTTCCAAATTTTCTCTATATTTGAATGGAATTTCGATATCAGGTCCAATCAATCTTTGATTAATTAGATCTATATTTAGGCTCATGTTCTTTAAGTCAGTTAGTCCTATAACTCCGTCAAAAAAGTCATGAAAGTCAAAAAGAATAAAATTGATTTCATGATTGTTACCATATTTTAGGAAAATTGGAATATCGGCTTGAAATTGGGTATTTTCACTTCCTATGGCGGTTTTGATAATATTTTGAGAACGATAAATACATTGTGGGAAACATTGTTCAGCCACTGTAGGTCTTAGAATAGAACGAAAACTGCCTGTGTCGATTAATAATTTTATTTTCGGGTATTCGAGTTATATATATGGTAAAGCGTTACTAGAGGAAATATAAATTTCCGTCAGGCTTGTGGTTTTGATGGGCCTGGGTCAAGAAAATTTTCATTATTATCGTTTACAGATAATTCGTGAATTTGTTCTATTTGGGCATTATCGTCATAATCGATTTGATTATTGATATTCATAGGATCTTGTGCATCATAACATAATGAATTTCGTCACAATACGTATCGGAATATGAGTTTGAGAAATTATTTGATTCATCTTCCTCGAATTCATTTGAATAAAGTTCTTCGAAAACGTATTTTGGGTTTTGATATGGTTGAACTTGTCTTTGATATTGATTAATTGGTCTAGAAAAGGTATGATTTTGGGGATTTATTTTGGTGAATCCATTTGTATTTCTAGATACAATTGACATAGGAGTTGGTTTTAGAAGTTGATTTGGTGGAGTTTGATTTGGCTTGAATACATTACGAGGTGGTCCAAATACTTCTCGATTGGTTGGATAACGTTTGGTCGGCATTTGTTTCGGTTGAATATTTATAGGTTGTGAGGGCCATGAAGGTTTTAAAGACATATTAGATTGATTTTGGTTACTAAAATTTGGGTTCACGCGATTAAAATTTGGTTGGAAATTTGCGTTTGTCTGCGACTGAAAATATTGGGGATTTTGATGATTAAATGGTCTATTAATAGATTTATTTATTTTATTAGGATTTCCTGTTTGTCCTAAGTTTCCATATAATCGTTCAAAATTTTCAAATTCAGCTACATAACCCATAGCATCTTCCAGAGAGTCTTATTTTCTAATATCAAATCAAATCAAATCAAAATATGCTTTATTGTTATTAACAGCATGTGTGTAAACAAAGCAAATAAACAAAGATCATACAAAATAATAAGCGTAGTAATAATTAAATTTCGAATAAAACACTTAACTAGTACTTAATAAAGTCAAGTAGTAAAAATACAATTACACAAAATAAAGTAAAATAACAAAAACAATTGAATATATAAAAAACATAGAGATTAAAAAAGGACTTGTTAAAAAAACATACATCTAGTCATAAAAGTAATAAATCCTATAGTCAAATATTAAAACTTAAAAGCAAACATCATTTAAGGACTAACATTCCACAACCATGACAGCAACAACAAAAAAAAAACTCTATATTCATACTTAGAAACAAGATTATGTATTCAAAACCACTCATCTGCATATTAAAATATATCATTATAAAATTCTTGGACATCATAATAGGCCCTCCCAACAAACAACTTTTTTACTTCCCTTTTGAACCGCTGTCCCCCAGAAATCTCCCTAATGCTAACTGGTAAATGATTAAACATCTGACGTCCATTAAAAACAATGGAGTCATGTACCTGGGTGGTTCTGGGAAGAGGCAATATCATCTTATATGTTTGGGTTATGTTATTTTTCAGAATTCCTGAACAACCTGCTATAAAAGTGTTAAGCGCTGTTTTGTCGTAGAGATTTATATGACAAAGTTTTTGATTTTGATCAAGAGTATTATCATTGCTAATACGTTGTATAACACTACTTCCTAATAATTGCAACCTACTACCAAAATTTAATAAATGTTCTCCCTTGTAGGGTCTCGTTCGCGTTAATTCTTGTACTAAACAATCTAAATCTCTCCTATCAGCAAAACACTGTATTAAAGCTAATTTTAAATCATTCCAATTTGTTAATTCGGATCTATTTCCTACTAAAATTTTCGGCTTTTCCGATTAGTTTTTCCTGAAAACAGTCAAAAATATGCTGATTCAATTCATCATCGTTTAATACGGCATAAGATCTTATTAAGTTCTCGCATTTTAAAATAAATTTGTTTAAAGTATTACTATCGCCATCGTAGGGCTTAATATTATCCAACTTGGATTTAAAAAGATTCCAATTCATATTATTTCTAACTTGATTATCTTCGTTTCCGTTAGGCATGCTGACATTTATATCTGTGCTTGCACTACTAGATATAAATTCGTCTATAATCGCTGTACCTACGGTACTATTACTATTTGATTCTAATATTGTACTTGCAGTACTGTTTTTCTTGAAACTTAACGAATTTAATTTCTCTACGAGATCGTCTAATTCGTTCATAAAATTATTATTTTATTTTTAATTTAATAATTATTATTTTTCATTTATTTTGATTGAGAAATAAAAATAAAATTCTTTGATTGATTAATTCACTAACCTAAATGTCTTCAATGGACTGCGAAAATTTGTCTCCAATAGACTGAAATTAAAATTAAATTGCTTAACTATACCTTCCGAGTACCTTATACAGAGGGTCAAAAGGGAACGAAAGGAATGGCACTTACAGTTTGCTGTAGTCTCCGCTTCCTTCCCGATTCACTCGCTGGTTTGTCTGGTCTGCTGTAGCTTCGTCCCTTTGATTGCGCTGAAGGGCTGGATAACCCAAGTAGTGGATCTGGCCTGAAGATTCTGGTCGTTTGGTGATGAACACTACCGCACAATCCTACCGACTGCGCCACTTAAGTATTTAACTTTCATAAATCTATTTTTAAAAATTATTTATTAGGAGCTAACTACAGTTTGACTTTACTTGACAATAGCTAAATAGAGAATGAGCATACATAACATTTATCTTAGGAGGTAAATTACATTACATTGCTTAATTCTACTTCCCATCGGTGCATCTGCTGAGTGGGCAATCACACGGGCTCGGTTTCATGCTGAATGGCCAATTCCCACAGGTTGTGGTGATTTAACTAGAGGAATAAAAAGTACAAGGCAACTTGCCTGTTTTTGATAGTTTAAAAAGCAATAATTAAGACTTTTTTCATTCGGGCCAACTGAAACGTATATGTCAATTATTTAATAAACCAGTGTTAAAAGTTATTGGCCCAAGCTAAGCTAGGCCGGGCAGAAAATGTATTAGTAGTAAAAAGCATTTTTTAACCAAGGTTTGTCACACACAAATTTCGCCTCACCAAGTATGATGTAATCATTTAGCAATACATTATTTTTTAAAATTATTCATATGTTATTTCACCCTCTAATTTAATAGGCTTTAAATTTACAAGAAGAATGTTTTTGCAATTATTAGTACATATAATAAAACAGGTTTTTTACAACTTATATTTTTTATTTATTTTAATAACAAAATCAAAACCATATACTATTCAGAGCAAATACATATCTAACTAATTACTACAGTATTTTAGTAATTTAACCTTATGTCTAAATTAATTTTTCATTATTTTTTAACTTGAAACTTGCAAATAGCGCGTAAAATTTTCACTGATATGTTAGGTTTTATCAGGCAATTGTTGTTTGTTATTTTGATGATTCGTTTGAGTGTATTGTTTCTTAATGTGCTCTTATACACATGTTGCACGCTTTTAACAAGTACAACCTTCTAACATGTAATAATTTCTCCACACTTGTGACATTTATTTTGTAATCAATAAGTAATTTTCAATGCTTAGTTAGTTTTGGAAACACAAAACATACATACAGTTTTAGGTACATCACTTCGTTCCTTACACATAAGAAATATATATTTCACTGGAACAGGCATAATAAAAACTTTCTTTAGTTTTTTTTCTATTATTGATTGGAACGATTACCACCTTATCTTTGAGCAATAGGAACATTGTTCCAGAAAGTTTAACACTTACACTTCTGACATACATATTTCACTAAAATATTCATCGAAGTAGTGTAACAGAATTAATAAAGTTCTCCAATATGTGGTTAAAAGCTTTTTTATGTGTGAGGATGATAACTAATTCTAGAACAAAGACACAAACGTGTTTTTCAATATTTATAGTCTCCAATGCTAACCTATTTTACATTAACAATAGAAATATTAATCTAATTATATCCGAGATAATTATCAGCCGAGAGTGACCCCTTTCAAATTGTTATAATTTTCAATCTGAAAATGCTGGAAGCTTCTTTTGTACTGCAGTTATATTTGAGTAGTACGATAAAATATTTGAATTAATTTAATTCTTAAATTTCCAATCTCTACTACTTTATATGATTATCCCTGTATCCCATAACGCATAAGAGGTATCCAGTTCAAGGTATGTGAATAATGGTCATACAGTTTTTCGTCAGATTTTTGTAATCTATAAATTCAGACTTGTTTTTATTTCCAGGCAACAAAGGCCAGTTCCATAATTGGATTATTACCTGGTCTTGGAAACCAGATTTCTGTAGTAGGCTTTTATGTCAACATCACAGTTGAGTTATTTAGCATTTATTTTGGGTAGCTTACAGTTTAGTTGAAAACGCACTAACGGTACTGTCTTACACCGAAGCAAAATCTGAATAGGAAAGGAGTAGGCGACTTATTTCCCTGACTTGATCATTCCAGACTTTTATGGGGTTACGTTAAGGAGATGTGGTATAAACAACTTTCACAGAACTTTGAGGATTTAAAGAGGAATATAGATACTAATATGAACTGAAACAATTCCGAAAAATATACTATAGAACCCATTTGATCATTTATTTTTGCGATTGTATAAGAAATATATTGAGCATAAATGCAGCATATTAATCATTCCATTTAAATTTACAATTTCCTTATTCAGTTTGGATAGTTTTGATTGTTAATAAATTTCTCTTCAGACATTTTTTAAGCAATATTTGTTTTTTTTTGTACCAAGACATGATATTTAAATACTTTAAACTTCATAGGTATTTTTGACCATATGACATACAGGGAAACCCATTTGAAATGGATGAGAATTTCGAAAAATATACTATAGAACCCATTTGATCATTTATTTTTGCGATTGTATGATAAATATATTGAGCATAAATGCAGCATATTAAGCATTCCATTTAAATTTCCAATTTCCTTTTTCAGTTTGGATGAGATTTTTGAAGTTGGAAAATTGCAATTTTATTACAGACCCTGTATAAGTGACTTATTTTTGAACCACTAAAAATCCTTTAAAACGGGTCACCCTTCACTGGAACTCTCTGTAGTTCGATTTTAACAGTATACAATGCTAACTTATTTTACATTATCACTACTAGTTTAAATTCTGTTATCAACAGGTACAGAAAAAAATTATTTGTTGAATATGCATTCCTAACTCTCATCATTTTGGGTAATAATATTAAAAAATAATATTAAAAGTAGCAAAAAATACATTACTGAAGAAATAGTATTATATTAAGGTGTTAATGTAGAAGATATCATTGTTTTTAAACACACCATGATGCGCTTATTCGAGGCAATGATCTTTTGACCTCACGATATGTCACATTCAGCCTCTGGTTATTATTCTAAATAATATCTTATTAATATGTCTTCGTCGTTCTAATGCTGATTAAGAAAACAACGTAATAATTGAAAAAAACAATTAGAGAAGGAAATCAAAGTCACAATAAAACTATGCAAGTCATCAGTAGGACTTTATTTAAGACCAAACCAAACCGGATTGAGTCTATCTTTTTTAAAACTAAAATATTTGTCTAAGTCAGATATAAATGGATGTCTTATACAAATTAAAATACAACATTTTCTAGTTTTTTATTACTAAAAATACAAACAATATTTAACTAGAGAATATTTTGTCTAAAATTATACAGAATTTATTTTCCAACTTGAAAAAAAAAACAGTAAAAAAGTGCACACTAGGTGAAACTCGAAATGTTAACTTTTTAATACAAAATGTTAATATTTAATGATATTTCTATACAAAATATAGTACAATACTTAAGAATTATGATCTGTTCGATATGTATAGGGGATGCTTTGAGAATAGTTCACTCCTTGCTACCACCCTTATTCGGGTAACTACGGAATTTTCAGGCACCAAACCGTTTTTATCTTTATTTCCTATTCGAGATATTTGATAACCAATACATATTTTTAGAATAGTAGACAGTGTCTCGGAAATATTATTTTATTGTAGGTAATAAAGAGAATATTTCTGTATTGTGGTCCTGCATATTTAGGACATAACTTCCTACATTCATTAAAATAATTACAAGGGCCGCAACTTTATATTATTGGTTGCCTTCCTATTCTAATCATATCTTTTTTCTTTGGCTTGCTTATTGTGGATTCTGTTGGAAACGCTCTTCCTTAACAAGCCTGTGTCTCTAATAATGAGTGATAAATCAAGTTCTGAATGAATATTTTAATAAGTTATTTTACGTGAAAACAACTTGAAGCTCATAAATAAACAAAATATAAACATTAAATCATTGTATGTAGTCAGTGCTACGATATGTACAATGAGTCGATGCTAGGTATCGACCTTGCAGAATATCACAAGAATACTACCTTAAAAGCTAAAGCAATGCATAAACAATTGTAATCCTAAACAAGTATATGATTATAAACATAATCTTGCAGCTATATACAGTTAAATGTTCATTAAAGTTCCTGCGGAACTGCTCAGTGTGAGCTCGACTAGCTGAGATAACTCTGAGATGAAATACAGTAATATACAAGCAATAATAACAGGATAAATATTACCTTAATGTCCACCTATAAGGTACTATGTACACTATATTCACCAATTGACGAGCAACGATTAATCGTTCAGCAGTTTATCTTCCAGCACATGGGAAAGTCACTTAAAAACACTTTCTAAGTCTCTGTTGTAGCTTCTATATACAATGTACTTCAATTTCTTGCAAATAAGAATGACTCGAATAGTAGTGGATTGATAGTTATGCAGTTATATGCATAATGGCATGACAGGGATGTCTTTGTGGAATGCGGTTTTTATACACGCAAAACTGGATACTTAAAACACGCTATGCAGGTAGCATAGGTAGGCTGAAATCCGTGTAGTGGAAATGGCATTTATGGGAATCTTTATATTATAATAAAGCATAGAGTGGAACTAAAAACGCTATGCAGATCGCATAGGTAAGCTGAAATCCATGTAGTGGAAATAGCATTTTTGAGAATCTTTATATTAGAATAAAGCATAGAGAGAAATGAACCACCATGGGCGATTGCCATGGGGACGCTCAACACCTCGCTCGGTACAGCGTCTTAATTGTGAGAGAGTAATTGTAAACGTGTGAGTTCATTTACTTCTAGTTCGAGACAAGACTCCGTTGTGAGATGCTTTATATTAGAATAAAGCATAGAGAGAAATGAACCCCCATGGGCCATTGCCATGGGGACCCTTAATACTTCGCTCGGTACAGCGTCTTAGTTGTGAGAGAGTAATTGTAAACGTGTGAGTTTACTTACTTGGCGTTCGAGATAAGACTCGATTGTTAGAATCTTTATAATTGAATAAATCATAGAGAGAAATGAACCCCCATGGGCGATTGCCATGGGGACGCTTAATATCTTGCTCGGTACAGCGTCTTATTTGTGATAGAGATGGCTGGGTGCCAATAAATACCTTTACTTGTAGGCTTGAGACGGCTACGGCGATATGTCGCTATGGCAGGATATCACAATGTCACTTGAATAGATCTTGATAGATTAGGGGGGCTCAACACGTGAAACCTGCCTGGCATGGCCGATAGCCAATTGGCCATGCCAGCGTGAGCGCACACTTGGCGCGGCTTGTTTGTTTGGGGTTCAAGACTCGACTTAACTCTAGAACGAGAGAAGGCATCGTCTTCTCGTACGTTGGCGCGTTAACTTATTCACACTACTGTCATATTACGTCAGTAAAGGACAAATTGTGTAAAACCTTAGCATCACCGGTTCTCTAAATTAATATTATGAATTTTAACACAAACCTCGTCGAAATCTGCTGGCTAGTTTTCATAAAATTAGATTATTAAAGATCGGAATTTTAGGGACCACTAGAATTATAGTTGGAAATTTTAGGTTGGGTGAAGTGTCTAGCCTGTAGGATAGCGCTGTGATTCGTCGGGTTCAGATGAGTAAACGTTGTAACTAGAGATAGCGCTACGAGCATCGTCGAGGTTTTTAAGATTTCTTTGGAATGCGAACACAGTGGCGTCGAATGTTAAAATAATACAAATAAAATCGTTAGATTTGAAAACGTGTTCAAATGGTTTTTGAACATACTCCCCCTCTTTGACAGCTCTGCTTGTCAAAACACAACATCAACCTGAGCATGCGTGAATACACGCAGAAAACATAAAATCACACAACATAGGTGAATACCTTTCAAAGGCTTGTGAGATAAGAGTGAAGATAATGGTTGATAGTGGTAGGGAGGAACAACAGAAACTCATTTAGTTGTCAAACTTTGGAAGAAGACATAGCTTGGTTATCTTTCTCGTAAAGATACCTTTATTGGTCTCGACCGTTGCAAGTCTAATGTTACCATCCTTGCATGGAATAACTTCTAATACTCTGGCCAAAGGCCACTCTACGGGTCTGGTATTGTCATCTTTTGACAGAACAAGGCTATTTACATTTTTTAAACAGAGAGGTGCAATCTGAGTGTGATTGAGAGAGAGATATTCATCAATAAAGTCCTTATATCGTTCGAAAAGTTCTGGACCTTTTTTAAAGTGTCGTTCTAAGTGTGAAAATCTTTTTTTTATGGGGAAGGTCTACCTGAAAAGCACCGTTTGCTAATCTGAGAATAGTTTCGAGAAATATTTATTCAGCCGTAGTATCGTCAGGGGACAAATTAATAGTGTCATGGGATAGTGAACTGTCTTCTATTGACCAACATTTTTTCAGGAGTTCTTCAAAGGATTTTTCTTCAACAGAGTTTTGCAAAAAGCAGCATTGGTTTTTATTTGATATTTGACGAATATTATTTGGAATCAGAACATGAAGAGTCCAGAAATAATATAGCCTAAATGAGTACCAACTAAGGTGAGAAATTGAGCATCAATTTTCATCATATCACCGGAGAGAATAGACATCAGCACCAAGGAGAATGTCGACAGGTGAGGGCTTGTCAAAATTGGGATCGGCTAGAGTTACGTCATTTGGTAATTTCAACTTTTGATTGTTGATTTTAAATTGAGGAGATTGTTCAATGATAGTGTCTAATACACAACAAATATCTGAAATATGAAGCATTTCTATAAAATACCTTAGAATCAATATTTAAGGACCCATTGTCTCTTAAACGATTTGAAAAGTTTTGCTTAGCATTGCCTTTGGAATTATTATTCTGGAAATCTAGATGTAAAAGTGTGTGATGTTTTCTTTGCAGATAAATACGACGTGATTGAGCTGAGACACAATCTTTTGGATGCTTAAGACCCTAACAGATAAAAGAAATTTTATTTTTGTTAACGAAATCAGGTTTTGTGATGCGGTAAATTTTCAAACTTCATGCACTCGTAAATTCGGTGCTAAGGGTTACCACAAAATATACACTTTACTTTTTTAAGGCCAGAGAGAGTGTCATTATTCAAAATGAATTACGATTATGTGAATTTTTTGCATATTCATTGCGAGGGGGCAGTTGATTGCCTTGTGCCTAATGAGAATATTTTCTGATAAATGCGTTGTTTGCGTTGGAATACTTGTTTCCGGCAATAGGTTTATCAACTTGAAATTCAGAAAGATCTTCCAACACTGTAAAACGTTTTTCTAGAAACTTGAGAAAATCGCCGAAACTTGCCAACGTTGTATGAGCAGTTGCTCCTGAGAGAGAGCTTCGTTCAGCCATATAAGCCTTTCTAGTGCCTAGTCTAATTTATTAGAGATAAATCAAAGGCCAATATTCGACAGGAATATTTAGATTTTTTTATGAATCAAAGTTTTCCTTAATTTACACCATAAAATCTCTTAATGATTGAGCGGTTACTTTACTTAAGGGAGGTACGTCCAATAATTTTTTATATGAGCAAAAAATATAGATAACTGATCATATCTTTGTTTTAAAGTGTCAATGGCAATTGATTGAGTATCAATTAAATTGAGAGGTTCGTTCTTTAAATATGATTTCTAATGTATTAACTTTTGAATATAAGAGTGTGATTGATTATTCAAAATTAGCGTTTCAAAAAGTAGATAAAATGCATTGCATTTGGTTAATTCACCATTAAATTGAGGGATATTTAATTCAAGTAATTTTACATTGGGTGTACTCGATTGCATACTTTGCATGAGTGTTGGAGATTGACCTTCAG
>MU188715.1:12755-35932 GCA_016904865.1 Pissodes strobi
ATATAGATTCGGAATTTAATATGCTAGTGCCTTTTCTCACTTTACTGATCGTACAAGACCCATTGTACGCAGCTGTGACAAATTTGTTAGCTTCCCCAACGAACTGGCTCTAGTTTTTTCAATATATATCCGAACTAATTAGGCAAGACAAACATTTTTCTACTGTATAAGTTAATTTATTGAACATTTACTACCAGTGCTTTAATGAAAATCATTAAGATACAGATTCTTCATTAAGACCGCAGTTTATAACTCGCCTTAGGCGAGTAATATGCTATTTCAAGACTGTTTGGATGAATTAATTTCGAAATGTCGTGAACCTCAATTAGGTAGTAAATATGGTGAAGTAGTAGAGTGAATCTCAAATTATTATTTACAACAAGTGCAGTGATATTCCTCAAACGGCTGTCTTGCATTTTTATGAAGCAAAAATACAGCTAATTGCAATTATTCCATTTACCGCAGAAAATAATACTAAAAACTACTACGGTCCTGCTCAAATAACAAATTTCCATTCACAAATGCAATTAAAAACACCTCATAAGTTCACACATTAGTTGTTAAGAAAA
This sequence comes from Pissodes strobi, assembly GCA_016904865.1. NCBI lineage: Eukaryota > Metazoa > Arthropoda > Insecta > Coleoptera > Curculionidae > Pissodes > Pissodes strobi. Next base: position 13,325 of record MU188715.1, read on the forward strand.
CTAGTAGTCTTTTGGTACTCGAGTGTAAAATTATAACAAATCTTCCGAACATATTTTAAATGAATATTTTATGAGGTGAGCGACGACGGAAACGCTAATTACTAGATACACCCTTCAATAATTTATTCTATTCATCAGTTAATAATGCATTCTTATGTTATGGAAATAAATTGGGATTAAAAAATATACAGATTGACCTGATTTGAAGTTTGTATGGTTTATTATAAAAGGATCTCATAAAATTTTTCAAATGTGAGATTGTTCGCTTACTATTTTGATACCTAGTTAGGCTTGTAGGCCTTGCAACATATCTAATGACACGATGGCTTAATAACATATTTTGGAGCAATAACCTTATGGCTACGTTAAAAAAAAAGTTCAATTGAAAAGTACAGCGAAAGAAGAAAAAAAATTATACTTATGCTCTTTCTCATTTTACTCTACGATAAGCTCTGGCAACAGTATCGATTTTTTTTTGGAAAATAATGCTGCTAATGGAGATTAAGCATATGATAAATATACTAGTTAATAAAGAAAATGTGAGAACTTGTAGTATATGATTTCGCACTTTACAGACATAAGGGCATGTTTTTTCCGTGCCAAGGGCATAGCATAAAGAGAATAGCAAAACCACTCCGCCTGAAATCCCGTGTCGACATAGGGGCTGCTGCGCACCTAGCAGCCATATTCTCAGCAGCTCGAGCTACCAGTTTCATGTTGGCGCATAGTGCGAGAGTACAGATTCGGAGTAGGTAAATTTGTGTTTATTGCGTGAAAATTAAACATTATGAGTGATATTAGTAGTGGAATAAGTCGCTGTGCGGCAATAAAGTGTACGAACAAATAAAAAAACTGTAATTTTAGTCCTTCAGGTTCCCACTAGATATGAGAAGGTATGGAGTTACAGATTTTTATCGAAATAACAATATAAAGTATTTATAATGAAAACTAAAAATATCAATAGTGGCCTAGATAATAAAACCCGTAGGTCGATTATTTTGCTTTTGTGTTTGTCATACCTATTGTGAAATTTTGTAGTAAGTGGTATAATTTCACATGTTGTGGAATTAAAAAAAAATGGATGCAAAAGCATAATGAGGCTCATTATGATACTGACATTTCATCATGAGCAATATTCGGTCAATATCAATATCAATGATTGCTATGATCACGACATTTAAAATTTATCAATTTTAACGTTAATTGTTACTATTTGCTTTGTGAATTTTAAAAGAACGCACGGACTTATTTCTTATTATTATGATTGGCCGTAGAGATAGAGAAAATAGTGTATGGAACTCACATTAAATGGCTATTAAGACACTCGCATTTCGTAATTCTCATACTCGTGTATTATGTACACATATTTTTTTTAAGAAGCAACCAACGCGATAACAATGTACTTCATTTTGACCTTACATAATAAATTCACATACACATGCAGAGCAATTAAAAAAATGATCAGCATTATTTCCGAAAGGAAGAGTTTTCTTCCGTTTAATTCTTAGCGGGCCGCCATAGCCTGGCCGTCGTCGGCTGCTGCATTGGAGGGAGTGATATGCGCGTAAAAGTTTATTATTTTTACAACATAGGAACGAAGCAAGAGTGGGCTTGCTGTATGTTATGCTGTGCCAAGGGCTTATACTAAAGATGAGGAATCTATACCATGGACCTGGTTACGGTCAAGCTTACCATAAATGCATAAATGCCTATTTTCCTATGGATGCTACCAGCCTATCTAGGGAGTTTGCCGCACTTTTGGAGTGGTGGGCCATCAGAAGTCTACCTATAGGTTGTGATTCGAACTCGCAGCACACTGTGTGGGACAACGAGGATGTCAGGGATAGGGCCTTATATACCCTAAGCTAGAATTCGGAGATCCAGGGATCACGAACTGGCATTTTCATTATGAGGAATTAACAGAAAGAAACGGATTGCTGCACATACGGTATCAAAATATGAAGGAAATCGAGCCAGCAGCAAGCTGACCTTTATTATCAAAGAATCCTTCGAACCCAACTGGCCACTAAAATTTAGGCCCAGTGCTGGTTAAACATCTTAGTCTAACTCAAATCTTGAGGCCTATCGTAGCAAAGTTCGGAGGCTACTAAATAGAGCCACAGCCACCTGGAATTCCAAGCCGCGGAATGGCAAGTGGCAACGCCGCGTTAGCGTGAAGATGAACATTTACCTGTCAGAAAATGACGGTGCAGGGAAATCGAACGAAATTTTTCTATTTTAAATTTAGGAATATAACATGCAATATTGAATCTTTTAAACGACTAACTTATGTTATTATTTCGTATGGGGACAAACCGAAAAAACTGAGACGTAAACAATCTGTTTTGTCGAAGCAATTAAGAGAACCAATATTATACTGAAAGTGTAAATGCACTACACATTGGTTAAAATTAATGTATTACCTACACCAGTAGACTATAAAGCAATCTTAATAAATGGAATATACAACAATAACTGCCAGTGCGGTGGCAACCGGCAAAAGCGATCAGCGGACGTCTTTTATTTCTTTTTTATAACGTTTTTAGTTTTTTTGCGCTATTGCGGCTATTTATATTGAAAAATTTATAAATCACTGAGTAAGAAATAAGAAGTTTTGTTTTGGCGCACCAAAAACAAGTTAATTAATAAGTAATATTTTGAGTGGAAGGCTTATGTAGAGTAGAAACAAGGCTTAAAAATGAACTCGATGTGTGTTTATTATAAAAACCAAAAATTAATATATACCTTTTATTTTTTTCAGTGTCTAATTTTCTTTTTTTGTGTTTAGATAAAGATTTGGCATTAGCAAATTAGTTATATTTGTATTAACGAAATTATTAAGCAAAATATTTGAAAATATTGTACAAGCCATTATAAGAAGCGTTTTATACTCCCTACCACAAACACATACTGAAAAAAAATCGCTGAAGTTTCATCCTGTTCTATGTTTTTATAGTTAAATCAGTTAAAATAGCTATCTGGTTAACTATCTTAAGAAAGCCATGTTCAGGGGAAACGTCATTAATAATTTTTGCTAAAAAAGCACACATAAGAAAGAGCACCCTTTTATTCATGTCCGCTGGGATACTTAAGCCACCACGTTACAGGTAGTGGCAATACTCATTTTAATAAACAAATATCCAAATGTAAAAAAGAGTACCGACTTATCACATTTTCAAACTTATGCAACTACTTACATACATTTTTCACTAATTTTAAATCTAATTCACTTACGTATACATACAAACCGGCTATAAGCTAAAATAAACAACAATCAATCAATGAACTGGACACAGAATGTGCTGCCATTAGAGTAATGTAAACGATCGCGGCCGGCTTCACTATTTGTCATTTTTTTAATGCTATTACGGAGAATTCGTACCAAAAATAGTAACTAGCACCTCGCAGAGGCAGTCACTTCACACAAGGTTTTTGTAAAATATGAACGAAGACCCGGTAAATATGCAATTTAATTAGAAGAACCGAAAACAAATAACCTGTTTCGCTTAAGTTGATATACTAGAAGTGCCAAATATTACGTGACTTACCTATCCGCAGCCAGCGTTGCCGTTATTTGTACTTCGCTACTGGGGACTTCCAGGTGGTTGTGGCTATACTATCTCGGCGCACACTCAGAGTAGAGTGTGCACCGGCGCGATGGCAAGCGTAGCCAAAGGTTGTGGCAGGATGGAGTTTTGTCGATCCTTCCTTGGTGTCTAATAGTGGATAGCTTACTGCAGGAGTTAAACGATGTTAAGTTTCACACTCAAGTTTATGCTGATGATCTAATCCGAACTAGTGCTCTTTATGAGGAGGCGCTAACTGAGAGAACCGCTCCCGGTCATCGAATTGCTCGGCAGACCATTGAGCTAAAAAGGATCTTGGTGCTAGACAAAGTTTGAATACTGGCACACTTTCGAATCACCAGTAATATGAGGATGGCATCAACCAAAGGATCTTTTGAGACTGACTGGTTGGCCACCCCTCCATCTCTTTCTGGAGATCTTGAGGTCTGCATATAGATTGCGAGGTCTCGGAAAGACAATAATAGCAGCGATGGAGGACATCAATCTCTATAGGAGGGAGGCACATGAATGTCCGGAACGCTTAATAAGAGCGGATAATATACTGCCCACTCATCAGATTAACCATACCCGAAAGGGATGAGTGGCTTGAATGTATCGCAACTCACTTCTGATTAATGAGGTCTTGTGCTAGACAAATGGCTTCAAAGCGAATGATGGTACTGGGTCAGATGTGTAAAGAGAGATCGTAGACCTAAGCCTGTTATAGGCGTGGCCTAAAATATTCAAGCTGCCATCCTAAATAAAGAATGTGCAGGCCAAGGATCTATAGCGGACTATACCAGAAATGAAGTAGATTGGACTACTCTTGGGGATCCAGCATCTTGCAAGTTGAGGATCTTTTCAGGTCTGAAGGAGAAGCATGAGGCTTGTGACTCGGCCTCTCACAGAGCGCTCTCGCTTGAACAAGCATTTGCACCTGCTTTGGATCGTTGAAGATCTGGAACGTAGGTGGTTCTTAGGGAACGAGGAATCATACACTGATATTCTTGCGGATTTCCCAGCGTCGACTAGGATGAGAGAGATGTACTGTGTTCCTTCGCTAAGAAGACATGGCTTCCGGGCTGGATTGGAATGCGAATGGGCGCATAATTCTTTTAGACGGGGCCAATTTTTTTCTTTCGTATATTTTCTATTAACTTAGATTACAAGTTATTTGATACAAATTTATGTAGTAATAATCTATTAAAGAAAAACAATAAATGTTTTCTAAAATAATATTTAATTATATAATTGAAATATATTTTTTAAAATACTTAATTTTCATTGTATTATACTCAATAATTAAAAAATCGATACTGTTCCTTTTGAATTATTACTCATTCTTTATTTTTAAAACAGAAAAAAAATTTTGAGCCGTTTGTTCGAAAAATCCTGGTTAACATACCTTCCAAAACATACAATTCAAATTTGATTGTCAAATTATCCATCTAAAAGACATTCACAGATGCGTAAATTTGATTTTTGATCTTCAACGCCTTTGAAGTTAGAAAAATTTATAGATTTATTGCATGAAATAATTCTAGTCTCGCAAATTTGAATAGAAAAAAGACCACACTTCCAGAGAAATTCTCAATTTCAATGTTTTAAAAGCCATGCTATAAGCTTCCAGCTGCAGTTTAGAATAATCCTGTCTGGAGATAAAGTTAACCCTGCTGCTTCACGTACGGGCGTCCTTATTAGCTACTTAATCTCTCAATAGTAATGAATCACTTTTCATCTCGGTATAAAATGTAGGTACCATTGTTTCTTTTTAATAGGATAATATAAACTTATATTAAACAAAAAAGGTAAACATGCTTAGTAGCACAACACCAGATAAAACAAAATATCAGATTTAAATTTATATTACAGAGAAAATAGCTTATCTAACAAATTCTTGGATAGTTGTAAACATAATATTTTGGATATAAGGCCACATTACATTTATTTGCGTAAAAAATGTTAAATTTGCTGTGGGCCGCAACAAAAATGTTCATAACGCATATCAACTGGGGCCTTGTTTGTTCCCATATCAAAGCAGTGTAAAATTGGTTTTTGCGAAGTGTCAGCATTATCGAAAAATAAGCAAAAAGCTTCCAGCAACCCGAATTCATCACTCCAGGTGGAAAAGGTTTATATTAAGTGTTATTTCAATTAGTTGTATTTCCTCTTCCTTCTGGAAATAATTATTTTATTCGGAAAGATCATCCTTGCTTTCCCATTCTTCTGAATTCGGGAACGAGACCAGCCAATATTCGCCCCTATACTCGTAGCTCTCTTCCGGGCAAAATTTATAGAATATCCTCATCTTTTTTCCCCTGTCCCCCTGATTCCTCGATTGTGATTTAATAAGTGATATTTCAAAGTGAAAACATCGGTACTCGACTTGGAATCTCACAGTCCAAATTCTAAGGATCTGCAAATAACCCGTGAAGATTCAAGGGCATCTTCAGAGTCCAATTCTAAAAAATTTGTTTTCAATTTCTCACTACCGCCGCGCCGCCGCGCCGGCGCCGTCCTGATTTACATAATATAATACCTACGTAAATCAGGTACCTATTCATATTTTCCACCACATATTAAGGATCCCCCACACCGGCATTAAACTTCCGTTGCCGCGGCCGATGCAGATGCGCAGCGGAAGATAGACATAGCTGCTTATGTACCTGTTCAGACCATCATGCGCGATTTCCGCCACAATCGTTGCAGCGGCGTGGCGTTATTTTTGCGTGACGCTGAATGCGCCATTTTTTTTCCGCTACCGCTGTAGTTTCGCGTGATTAGAAAATTAGTGAATGAGATCATAAAGGTAATTAATTGAGATTGTTCAACAGTATGCTCTAATAATAATATATGATTTAAATAACGAAGATTATAAAAATATAAGAAAAAAGTTAAAATTACAAGGAAATGGTAAATTTATGTATGTTTAATTTTTTAGTATTTTTCGGAAGAAATTTTATTTCATAACATTAGTGCATAGGTAATTAAAATAAGTGACAAACTTTTCACGAGTTTTAAATGCCAAGGAATTGCACGTCTTGGTTTTTGACTCAGGTTTTGGAAGACATTTGAAGATAGTTCATGGCGGTTTCAAATGTAGAGGTATTTACAAGTTGCGGAAGTTATATAGAAAAAGATAGAGTAATTTATTCAATAAGGTAACGCGATGAAGCAACCGAGCTACCTTCGGTGCTGCGCCGCCAGCGTATTTTCTGCTGCGGAAGGTCCGCATCGCTAAAAGTTCGCGCCCGCGCCGGTGTGGGGCATCCTTTAATCTCACTTGTAGCTTAGTAATTAAAGAACTGATCTTTAGCGCAATTTAAAATTTGCGTACTCTCTTCATTTTGATAGGATGCGTGTAGTTTACTTTCAGCTATTTTATTCGTTACATTTGAATAAGTAGTTTTAGTATATTATGCAATGAGCATTTAATGATGGCTATTAGTAATTATGTGAACGCGAGCCGAGCCGTAGGCGAATGTCGTAATGAAAACGAAGATCTTAAGAGCCATTAAGCCAATAATAAGAAACGTACAGCATGAATTCGTTATAGTTTGACACTTTTATTCGACATTTTTCGATTAAGCTATTCTTACTTAAATAACATCAAATATTTTATTACATGTTGTGTTTGTTTTATTATAATTAAGACAGATACAAATTTTATAACTTTCAATAATTCATTATTTATTATAGAATTATGTATTGGTATTGCTAGCTTTTATATATTTCGAACCGTAGACTGAAATACTCTGCGCTTCACGTTCGCATATCAAAATATGGAAACATAATAGCTCGTACTAATTAGCGTAAAAAACTTCCATGCACGGTAATTAATATGCTCTAAAATGTTTATTTATTAACCTCCGCACTTTAAATTACCTCTCGAGCAACTTAATTTCGAATAAAATATTTTTGGAGTAAAAGCATAGCCTAGAGAAAAATATAGCTGCCACACTTAAGCTCGGCACCTTTGACAAGCGAGGACCAACTTTATCACTATTTAGTGGGGAGGAAATAAATAAATCTAATTTGACGCCAACCCCCCAGCGATCATTAGTGAAGTGAGCCGTACTCACTTTTTTTGGGACGTTATATACTAAAATTGTTACTCTCCCCTATTATTTTATTTAGACTTTCATTACAAAATTGATTTATAAAATACTGCTTATTTCGAGTAGAGAATAACCAATTTTTTGATCCAAAAAGCTGCATAAAGAGAGCCGGATATTTATTTAAACATTACACCTGAAAGAAATAGTTAAAAATGTCTTTTGAATTGAAATTAAGAATGGTGAATGTAGATTACTTGTAGTAAGTACAGCATTCTTGAAAGAAAAGTCAATTACGTAAAGAAAAATATAATTGAGTTACATATTATTTTGATAAATTACGATCAATAAATCAACTCATTTATGTGGAAAATTATTTATTTTTTAACGTTATAACACACATATAATAAATTGAAATTGAAATAAACTCACATGAATGTAACTATAATAGAATATAAGCTCCAAGATAATCTTCAAATATCAACAAGATCTATACACAACAAAAGTTTTTTTATATGAGATTTTATTTTGCACAAGTAGTTACGGTTTTAGACGAACTTGTGAAGATCTGCAATAATAATTTTGAAAATTTTGATTTGTCTAGTTGTTCTCTTCTAAGCTTAAAAAAGATCTTATATAAGTACATAATTTTGTTTTATATAGATTCTTAGCAACCTGCACAATTTTATAAACGTATTATGTACGATTTTGCATATTTTTTCGTAACATCTTTTTCATTTTATTCGCTAGATAAAAATATTGTCAAGATGGTAAAATGAAAGTAAATTTTTGATCTGGCTATAGTTCACGAACTAGTTTATGCATGAAGAGCATAATTACGCTAAATCGGTGCAACATATACCGTGCGTTCAATTTATCTTGATAACATTTTGATTCGCTGTAACTTTTTTGTTTTTAAAGATATCAAGTTAAACAAAAAAGCAAAATGTAGGGTTGGTAGCCAAGTTTTTTTCTAAGTTACATATAAAACAAAACACTAACGATGTTCTGACATATCAGCCTTCTCTATATTTTTTAAATGGAACACCCTGTATATTACTACATTTTTGGAATCTCTAGAGAAATCTAAACACATTTCGTGTATAATATCTTATACCTATCTTTAGGTGTTTACGAAATATTGACAGTTGAAAGTCGGGCATTTTGACATTTTGATAGGCTTTAAAATCTAAACCGCACGAGAGCAAAGAAAACGGTTTGCATATTCCTGTCTTAGATTTTCATGAGCTATCGAATGACGGTAACTTTGAATTTAACCCGCGAATAAAATTAACCGGAACTTTTAAACCTCCGGTTAAATTGAAAGCCACTGTCTTTCGATAGCTTATGAAAACCTAAGATAGAGATGTGCAAACCATTTTCTTTGATCTCGTGCGGTTTAGATTTTAAAGCCTGTCAAAATATCAAAATGCCCGACTTTCAACTGTCAATATTTCGTAAACAGCTAAAGATTCAAATTCATATATCTAGATAATTACTAAATAACTAAGATAAGAAGATGCAAATCGTTTCGCGCTAAGTTAAACAGATCACATTCTTTAAATGGAAGGAATGCTATTCGACATGCTACATGAAATTTATCTAGAATTTTTAGAAGAATTCGAAAATTGGAAAATATGTCCCGCTCTTTTGAGACCTTTTATATTGAAATATAATTCAATAATAATGTCAAACTAAAATATACATGACTAAATGATGAAATGGTTGTAAGACTAATAAAAAAATTAGAAACATGTTATTTCTATAAAATGTGTATACATATGAAGGGTACAGGGGAAAAACGATCTAAGCGCCATTTCCATAGGAAACTTTTTTGTTATTGACTTCACAGAAAATTGATAAAAGGTGGTGTTTGGAAAAGAACTAATTTTGACAATGCTAAATTAAGGATAATTTATACAGGGTACTCAATAAATACAAAAATGATGGTTAAAAAATCAAAAACTTTGGAATATCGGAAAACCTTCTACAGAAAAAATAAAGCTCGTATTAAGATAAAAAAAAAGTCAAATACCATTTTTTCCAAAAGTGCATCCCACCGTTGCGGAGAAAATCCATGTCAATTATTGAAAAAACCCGCTTTATCTTAATTTTGCCCTTATTTTTTCAGCAACGATACACTTTTGGAAAAAATAGTTTTAGACTTTTATTTTTATCTTAATAGGAGCTTTATTTTTTCTGTAGAAGCTTTTCCGATATTCCGAAGTTTTTGTTTTTTTAACCACCATTTTTGTATTTTTTAAGTACCCTGTATAACTTATCCTTAATTTAACATTGTCAAAATTAGTTTTTTTTCAAGCACCAACTTTTATCAAGAATAATATTTTCTGTGGAATCAATAATAAAAAAGTTTCCAATGGAAATGGCGCTTAGATCGTTTTTCCCCTGTGCCCTTCATATATATTTTATGAATGTTTCCATATTATTAATTTTCGATTATTTTTGGGCGCTTTAAATTTTGTAACCTATTCCGATACGTTTTAGTCCGTTTTGGTGCTTTTAGTTAGTTTGGGTTAGTTCAATCAGCTTTCGTTTAGTTTTAATTTATTTTAGTCATTTGAACCCGGTTCCGATACATTATAACCAGTTTTAAAGTTTTTGGTTAGTTTTGGTTAGCCGCCAAAATTGGGTCGTTCAAACAACTATTGATTACTTTCGGTTCCGATATGTTATTACCAATTTTAGTGTTTAGGATAGTCGCCAAAATTGAATTAATCTGGGTTAGTTTTAACTTACTTAATATTATTTTTAAACTATTCCGATACGTTTTAGCCCGTTTTGGCTCAATCAAATTTTGGTTACTTTCAATTAGTTTCAATTTATTTTAGTTAATGAATTAATTTAAGTTAGTGTCAAAATTTTGTTAATTTTGGTTAGTTTCAACTAATATTTTTAATCTGTTACGATATGTTTTAGCCCTTTTTGGTGCTATTGGTTAGTCGTTCAATCGACTTTCGGTTAGTTTCAGTTAGTTTTAATTTAGTTTAGTAATTTGAATCGGTTCCGATACGTATAACCAATTTAAATGTTTTTAATTAATTTAGGTTAGTCGCCAAAATTCGGTTAATTTGGGTTAGTTTCAACTTACTTTAATAATTTTAATCTGTTACGATACGTTTTAGCCCTTTTGGTGCTTTTGGTTGCTTTTGGTTAGTCGTTCAATGGACTTTCGGATAATTTCAGTTAGTTTTAATTTATTTTAATCATTTGAACCGGTTCCGATACGTTATAACCAATTTTAAAGTTTTTGATTACTTTCGGTTAGTCGCCAAAATTCGGCTAATTTGGGTTAGTTTTAACTTACTTTAGTATTTTTAATCTGTTCCGATACGTATTAGACCGTTTTGGTGCTTTTACTTACTTTTGATTAGTCATTCACTCAACTTTCGGTAACTTTCACTTAGTTCCAATTTATTTTAGTCATTTGAACCGGTTCCGATACGTTATAATTAATTTAAATGTGTTTGATTAATTTTAGTTAGTCCTAAAAATTCGGTAAGTTTCAACTTACTTTCGTTCAATCAACTTTCGGTTAATTTCAGTTAGTTTTAACTTATTTTAGTCATTGGAACCGGTTCCGATACGTTATAACCAATTTTAATATCTTTGGTTACTTGCCAATATTCGGCTAATTTGGGTTAGTTTTAATTTACTTTAACATTTTTAATCTGTTCCGATACGTTTTAGTCCGTTTTGGTGCTATTAGTTACTTTTGGTTTGTCATTCAATCAACTTTCGGTTACTTTCAGTTAATTCCAATTTATTTTAGTCATTTGAATCGGTTCCTATACATTATAAGCAAATTTAATGTTTTTGGTTAGTCGGTTAAATTCGTTTCGTTTTGGTTAGTTTTAACTTACTTTAATTTTTGTAACCTGTTACGATAGGTACGTTTTAGCCTGTTTTGGAGCTTATGGTTACTTTTGGCTAGCTTTGGTTAGTCTTTCAATTAACTTTCGGTTAGTTTCAGTTAGTTCCAATTTATTTTAGTCATTTGAACCGATCATAAGGTATCGAAATTTAAATTTAAAGAAACAAACTAACTAGCTGCACAACTCTGCCGTCCTATTCCCATTTTAACACATAAACATTAACTTATTTATATAACATACAAACAAAAAAAATATATACACATAACGATAGTCTATTTACTCAAACAACGAATCTTTTTCTATTTTAATTCCTATGAAAATTTATTGCACTGCGGCCCAGGTAAGCGCGTATGATTGGCATCGAGTTCCATCTGCGTAGTGTCCTCGCTTCAGTGAGCTTCACGGAGAAAATTTGATTCCGTACCCCACTAAACGAGCCGAGTGTCGCGGCCATAGCTTCTTTAGGCTATGGTAAAAGCATAGCCTAAAGAAAACTATAGCCGCGACACTCGGCTCGTTTAGTGGGGTACGGAATCAAATTTTCTCCGTGAAGCTCAGTGAAGGGAGGACACCACGCAGTTGGAACTCGATGCCAATCATACGCGCTTACCTGGGCCGGAGTGCAATAAATTTTCATAGGAATTAAAATAGAAAAAGATTCGTTGTTTGGGTAAATAGACGTTATGCGTATATATTGTTTTGTTTGTATGTTATATAAATAAGTTAATATTTATGTGTTAAAATGGGAAAAGAACGGCAGAATTATGCAGCTAGTTGGTTTGTTTATTTAAACTTAAATTTGATCATAAGGTACCGGAATCGGTTCAAATGACTAAAATAAATTGGAACTAACTGAAACCAACCGAAAGTTAATTGAACGACTAACCAAAACTAGCCAAAAGTAACCATAAGCTCCAAAGCAGGCTAAAAAGTACCTATCGTAATCGGTTACAAAAATTAAAGTAAGTTAAAACTAACCAAAACGAAAGGAATTTAAGCGACTAACCAAAAATATTAAATTTGCCTATAACGTATAGGAACCGATTCAAATGACTAAAATAAATTGGAACTAACTGAAAGTAACCGAAAGTTGATTGAATGACAAACAAAAAGTAACTAATAGCACAAAAACGGACTAAAACGTATCGGAACAGATTAAAAATGTTAAAGTAAATTAAAACTAACCCAAATTAACCGAATATTGGCAAGTAACCAAAGACATTAAAATTGGCTATAACGTATCGGAACCGGTTCCAATGACTAAAATAAATTAAAACTAACTGAAATTAACCGAAAGTTGATTGAACGAAATAAATTGAAACTAACCCAAATTAGCCGAATTTTGGCGACTAATCGAAAGTAATCAAAAACTTTAAAATTGGTTATAACGTATCGGAACCGGTTCATATGATTTAAATAAATTGAAACTAACTGAAATTAACCGAAAGTCGATTGAACGACTAACCAAAAGTAACCAAAAGCACCAAAAGGGCTAAAACATATTGTAACAGATTAAAATTATTAAAGTAAGTTGAAACTAACCCAATTTAACGGAATTTTGGTAACTAGCCTAAATTAATTAAAAACATTTAAATTGGTTATAACGTATCCGAACCGATTCAAATTACTAAACTAAATTAAAACTAACTGAAATTAACCGAAAGTCGATTGAACGAATAACCAAAACTAACCAATAGCATCAAAAAGGGCTAAAACGTATCGTAACAGATTAAAAATATTTAAATAAGTTGAAACTAACCAAAATTAAGCGAATTTTGACAACTAACTTGAATTACTTCAATAACTAAAATAAATTGAAAGTAACCAAAAGTTGATTGAAAGACTAACCAAAACAAACCAAAAGTAACTAAAACTACCAAAACGGGCTAAAACGTATCGGAATAGCTTAAAAATAATATTAAGTAAGTTAAAACTAACCCAGATCAATTCAATTTTGGCGACTATCCTAAACACTAGACTTGGTAATAACGTATCGGAACCGACAGTAATCGATAGTTGACTGAACGACTCAGTTTTGGCGGCTAACCAAAACTAACCAAAAATATTAAAATTGGTTATAATTGTATCGGGTTCAAATGACTAAAATAAATTAAAACTAAACGAAAGCTGATTGAACGAACCCAAACTAACTAAAAGCACCAAAACGGACTAAAACGTATCATAATAGGTTACAAAATTTAAAGTACCCAAAAATAATCGAAAATTAATAATATGGAAACATTCATAATATATATACGAAGGGTACAGGGGAAAAACGATCTAAGCGCCATTTCCATAGGAAAATTTTATTATTGATTTCACAGAAAACTTTATTCTTGATAAAAGTTGGTGCTTGGAAAAAAACTAGTTTTGACAATGTTAAATTAAGACTAAGTATTACAGGGTACTTAAAAAATACAAAAATGGTGGTTAAAAAAACAAGAACTTAGGAATATCGGAAAAGCTTCTACAGGAAAAATAAAGCTCCTATTAAGGTAAAAATAAAAGTCAAATACCATTTTTTCCAAAAGTGCATCGTTGCTGAAAAAAATAAGGACAAAATTAAGAAAAAGCGGGTTTTTTCAGTAATTGAAATGGATTTTCTCCGCAACTTATTTTATTCGCGGGTTAAATTCAAAGTTACTGTCATTTGATAGCTCATGAAAACCTAAGACAGGAATATGCAAACCGTTTTCTTTGCTCTCATGCGGTTTAGATTTTAAAGCCTATCAAAATGTCAAAATGCACGACTTTCAACTGTCAATATTTCGTAAACACCTAAAGAAAGATAGGTATATGATATTATACACGAAATGTGTTTAGACTTCTCTAGAGATTCCAAAAATGTAGTAATATACAGGGTGTTCCATTTAAAAATATAGAGTAGGCTGATATGTCAGAAAATCGTTAATGTTTTATTTTATATGTAACGTAGAAAAAAATTTGGCTACCAACCCTACATTTTGCTCTTTTGTTTAACTTGATATCTTTAAAAACAAAAAAGTTACAGCGAATCAAAATGTTATCAAGATAAATTGAACGCACGGTACAGGTTGCTCCGATTTAGCGTAATTGTGCACTTCATGCATAAACTAGTTCGTGAACTATAGCCAGATCAAAAATTTACTTTCATTTCACCATCTTGACAATATTTTTATCTAGCGAATAAAATGAAAAAGCTGTTACGAAAAAATATGCAAAATCGTACATAATACGTTTATAAAATTGTGCAGGTTGCTGAGAATCTATATAAAACAAAATTGTACTTATATAAGATTTTTTTTTAGCTTAGAAGAGAACAACTAGATAAATCAAAATTTTCAAAATTATTATTGCAGATCTTCACAAGTTCGTCTAAGACCGTAACTACTTGTGCAAAATAAAATCTCATATAAAAAAACTCTTGTTGTGTATAGATCTTGTTGATATTTAAAGATTAACTTGGAGCTTATATTCTATTATAGTTATATTCAACATTCAAGAATGCTGTACTTACTACAAGTAATCTACATTCGCCATTCTTAATTTCACTTCTAAAGACATTTTTAACTATTTCTTTCAGGTGTAATATTTAAATAAATATCCGGCTCTCTTTATGCAGCTTTTTGGATCAAAAAAATGGTTATTCTCTACTCGAAATAAACAGTATTTTATAAATCATATATTTTGTGATGAAAGTTTAAATAAAATAATAGGGGAGAGTAACAATTTTAGAATATAACGTCCCAAAAAATTTTAGTACGGCTCACTTCACTAATGATTGCCTGGGGGTTGACGTCAAGTTAGATTTATTTATTTCCTCCCCACTACATAGTGATAAAGTTGGTCCTCGCTTCTCAAAGGTGCCGCGCTTAAGTGTCGCAGCTATAGTTTTCTTTAGGCTATGGTAAAAGGTTGTGTTAGGAGAAAGTAGTTGTAGGGGCGCCGCGCCGGCGCCGTTTCGGCTATATATTATATTTTCTCGTCACAGATAGGCCATTTGTATGTAAATAAAAAATTATTGTGGCACAATTTTAATTTCTGCCAACGTTCTCGGCATCGTTAAGTGAGGCTAGTGATGTAAGGTTTTGCCAGGGTGCTACTTTATAATTATTTTGCAATATGCAAACTAAAAACGCATTGAAAAGAGGTTATTTTGCTTTTGAAAAAATAACAAAAGTATTATTACAACTTCAGTAACAACTAAAATATTTTCTTAACACACTATTTCATGCGTTTAGTTTATGTAAAGCTATATAATACTCTGGCGGAAAGAAGCAATACCGAATCTAAAAAAGTTTGATAAGGTTGATCACAAGTTAAGAGAAAAATGTAAAACATTAAAAAGTAAGCAACTTAAATTGCCCATACAGCCCTCAGTGTTATTAGCAGTTAAGGCTGCAATTAACAGTTAATTAAAATATTGGTGCGCTCGTTTAATGTTAGCGTTGCTATTTATTAAAAGTATTAGGTTGATGCATAAGTCCGTAGCGTTTTCGGTTCCTCGGGACAAGAGTGCCTAGGAATGAAACGTAATAGTATATGTTATTTGTCAATGATATTTTATTGTTACAGTTCTGTGCTCTTAAAATCCCCATAAATTGTTTGATTATTAAGAACCGTAGTTTTAATTATCAGTTAAAGAAAATTGAGTGCCAGATATTTTTATATGATATCAAAGAATTTTAATGTATCCTAACGAATTAGAAATATTATTGTATGCATTTTTCTATTTGTATTCCGGGAATTTTGTTGACCCCATTTTAATAAAAAATTATATGAAAATATCAATACTTTAAAAAGCTCGAACCAATCTAGCGTGAATAGGCATATCTCTTAATCGAAAAAAAAAACGTTTAGAATTTAAGAATAATGATACTGTGGCCGTTAATTCATTACCATGTACCTGCGCCGGGAACCTTGTAACAATTAATTGGCATCGTTCTTATTCTACTTGTTACTGCGGTGCAATAATTTAATGACCTTTATACCAAGAGTCGAGTCATATGCTATATCATTCATTGGTATAATATTTCATACCGAATATTTTTTAACAGAAACTCGTTTATTCAATTGAATGTTTTTTTAAATAAATCTAGGTTTTCATTATATCTGTGGAGAAATTTTCATACTTTACAAACAAAAACACTTGTTTAAAACAGAAAAAAAAACACTAAAGAATTTAGCTATATATCCGAATAGGGAAAGCAGAATTCACATCAAGCTTGTAAGTAATAAGGGTCACTACTTTGGACTTCGATTAATCGCTCGCTAAATTAATCATTATCTTGAATATACCAAGGTCAATATTAACAGTTGCGTGATATTCAAAACATTGGTTAATTTAGCAGTGACTAATCGGAGATGAAAATAATGGCGCTTGGACTTCACAAGACGAGAATTTGGGCAGTATCGTTTCGATTCCTAGGAAGTTTTTTTAAACCTCAGCATTGATCGCGCTACCCACGATTATGAAATATTTGCTGAATGATCAGGATCTGGTGTGCACGGTATTTTATTTTTTATATGACAATGTACTAGTTAGATTATTACGATCTATACGCATTAAACTGTGTGTCTTTAAATTCATATACTAACACGGATCCGACCTCTTAAGCTTATTATATTATGCAGCAAAATCTTGACCTATCTTAACAAATCTATGAAGTTTTGTCAAAAGCCATTTGCAAAATATAATTGAATTCTTCCGGAATGGCTCTTTTAGCAGGTATAATCGGAGTTACCCTGAATCTACGGGTTCAGGGATCATATAATTAATTGTGTGGTAATAACTTTTCATGTTGGATGTCACATGGTTTATTTGTAAATATTCTATTGAACTATTTTGATATTATCACAATCAGTAATCGTGTTTTATAAATTTTAACATCATACTGTTCACTTTAGATTTAATATCTGACAAAGATACAGTGTTGTCCAAACACTTGTCATTATTTAAGTGAATATGTTATAATATATCCTTTATTATTTTTGGAAGCTAGAGTCTTTTATTGCCATGGTTGATCAAGCAACATAGTTCAAGGTAAATAGCTTACCTACTGAGCTTTTGGCGTAAGTACTAATAAGAGTGTATACCACTAGTTTCGGTGTTGGAATACCTTAATATACCGAAGAAATCAGTCAAAATTTAGATCAAGTAAAAATTGCTGTTACCGAGGTGCTATGTTGTGGCTTTGTAAAATAAATAAACCCCATGGATTTTAGTGCAGATATCTAAATCAAAAAATAAATGTAGCAATAGATACATTAGAGGCATTCGAAATGTGGTGCTATTGTAGAATGATCAAGATATCTTGGGTCGACAGAGTACGTAATACGGATGTCCTTCGTAGGAAAAGTAAAGATCTTCAAGTTCTGTATACCATCAAAAAACGTAAACTTGAATATTTTGGCCACATTTTAAGAAACGAAAAGTACGAGTTTCTAAAACTAATTATAGAAGGAAAATTTGAAGGCAGAAGAGGCCCGGGTCGTAGGCGAATATCCTGGCTGAAGAATCTCAAGCAATGGTATGGTGTTAGTACAACGACACTTTTTAGAAGAGCTGTTGACAAGGTGCAGATAGCTTTGGTGATAGCCAACGTTCAGAGAGAACATGGTACTTGAAGAAGAAGAATAGATATATTTCCTTAATTGAAAATGTCATTAGTTAAGCATGCGGCAATATAATATACCGAGAAAATACTTTTAAAACGCTGCCAAAAGTTTAATAAAAGAGCAATAACATTTTTCGGTAGAGAAAGAACACGTCGAAATGGTAGTCCAAAATAAATATGATAAGCGTAGACATTGGCAGTTTTCGTAATGTAGTTTTCATCCGCCAACTTTTAGAACTTTCACTTTCATGATATCGCACCTAGCTTTAAAATAAGTTAAAACGATATGGTTTAATTAAAGGGTTACACGACGAATATCTATTTTAACTACCGTAACTTCCTTATACTGTTGTGTAAATTTCAAACAGTGTTGGCCGATTTTAAACCGCATATAAATTTTTCGTAAAGTATATCATTATAAATAGAATAAGTTGTTATGTAATATCATTACATATTCAGTTTTACGCTGAACATAAAACTTTGTACTTATTTAACAGATGTTGAAATCAACAATAAAATAAGGTACTCTACGAGTTTGTTAAAATAAAACAAAAACGTTTTCCCAATAAAATTTTTGGATATGTCAATTATTGTAAATTCAATGAGGTGTTATTTTAAGCTGTCTTTCCTATTGAGAATTTCAGGTATTATCCACATCCTTGAATATCCGTAGATAATATTTTTTTAACATTTTCGATATCTTTAAACGGTTAATATCATATTGAATATTTAATACTAAAGAAAAAGTAACATTTTCTTTGCTAATACCCAATATAATGTGTAAACCAGTCATTCATCCTTTTTAAATTACACGAATCATCATGCAAACAATTCCAATCAAGACCCGAACATACCATACCTATTATATCTGGTATTAATTTCGTTGTCAACACATACAATTTAATACCATTCTAATAACATATTATTTTGGACATACGACGAATGTTAAATTTATAGGTAAGGGTATTTTTATATAGAGATTAATTAGTTTTAGGGTAGTAACGAAATACATTATTATACGTTACAACACTGTTTGTCGATAAAACTTTTGCGGCAAAGTAGTTAAAATTAAGTAGATATGCTAACGAGGATATGATTATGGGAAAATTCGAAACGTTTTCATTAATAAATTATTAATGAGGTTTTATGCTGACAGTGAGTCTTGTATGAATAAATGCTATATTTTTCACTAGGAAGCTTCCATTTTCATATTCTAATTCCTTATTATCTTGCAGTTTCTTTAGCATTTTAATTTTTTATTTCTTCCCTCTTCTTTTCCATTTTCATTTTTCCTTCTTCCTTTTTCAGAATATTTTTTATAATGGAACGAGACCAAGATATATTGTTTTCTTGTAGATTTTTTTGCTTCTTGCGGATATTTTAGGTTTTTCTAGTTAATCTAATATACGTATTCCAATTTTTTCCATATAGGCTAACTTTAACTATGAACAATATATTCTTCGAAATGAATAATAAAAAGTTTTCTACATTTAACATATCTTTTTGGAGACACTGCAAATAGTATATCTTTATTTATTAAAATTAAAAAGAGATTAATACAAATACCTAGGAACTTACCTACCTAGATACCTAGGTAAATAAATGCTATCGAAGTTAAGATACCCATGATTAGTAGAAGAGATAAATAGTTGATTCCAATAGTTAGCATTGTTGCCAATAATTAGAAATAAGGCAATTTATTTACATGCTAGGTAATTTTTAACTAGAGGTAAGATTAGAACAAAACAAAAGGTTTATCTATAATTTGCAATTTTATAGTTTAAAGTTGAAAAATATGACATAATTACAAACAGCATCGCATCTTTAACGCAAAATTTTCAGAGCATTGGATCACATTTTTCACCAGCATGTACGGCTGCTAAACAATTCAATCTGCATAATGATTGTCAAAGCTTGACAGGCTGCCGCTCTTTCTCTGGAATTCTCTATTCTATCTTCATTTTAACACAATTTTTTTAAATTAGCCAAAACTATGAAAAATTAGCTGAGGAGGATCACTCGTAGGATAGATGTAATTTATTCTGACAGTCAGTCAGCGCTAACACTCATGCAAGTCAACTGGCATAACGTCTAAGCTGGTATGTAGAGCAGGAAACCATAAGTTTGCGTGAGCAAGTTTCAACTTCAAAGTGTGTGTGTGCGTGGTGCGTGTGGCGCGCGGTCACACGATTGGCTGTTCCGTTCCAAAGGTCAAGAAAATGTACATATTTTTGTAAATCTTTTTGCCATTAGTTTAACTGTAATAATAAGTTATCCTGCCAATATTCTAAACTGCAAAATTATTCTACACTAAAAAACCTTTTTGCAGAAAAGAAAAATCTTCAAAGTCACAAAATTGTTCAGAAGAATTGGTAGATTTTTGGAAATCGGTGCCAAAAGAAGACTTTCCTGAAATAACTGACTTTTTATAGTTTCGGATCAACATATGTGTGTGAAAAGAATTTTTCAACTCTTAATTATATAAAAAATAAATAGGGCACATCTGATTTGTTGTTACTGTCAATAGCTGATCTGACGCCTAACGTAGGAAAATTATGAAAACAGAAATAAATTGAGAAGTATCATTATATGTACCAATTATTTAGAACTATAAATTTTGAGTTTTGTTCTTGTTGTTTCTTTATTTGGCAGAAGATGCTATTTGTTTTATTATTTTTTGTCAAACGACAAATTTCATAATGTTGCATTTATTTTATTGCACAATACCCTAATGTGAGTTAAGGCTTATTACTTATTATTATCTAAAGTAACAAAAATATGAGCTGTCAGTGGTTAGTGGGCCACCTGTGATTTTGAATCGTCAATTCTGCACAACTCTTAAAAAGGTTGGGCAGCCTTGATCTAATCTAATACTACTTGTTATCTTTCTTGCATATAGGTTAAAATCCATAACAACTTCCCAGACTGGTTGTACATTAATGTACATCTATAATTAGCTACCCATTTTCGTAAACATCAGTTGTCATTTCTAATATGTTAAACTGTTTTTTTTTTACTTATTTCTAGTTTTAACCGACGTCATAAATAATGTTTAAATGCAAAACATATTTGTGAATTTGTGTAACAAGGTTTATAAGTACACACTAATGGCTCGAGTATCATATATGCAGCTAGCTTTAATTATTTTACTAATACATCAAATACTAGGAAAGCTTTTACCAGGGTGGACAAGCAGCTAGCAGCGCTCTCGGAAAACCCCTTTCTCAAAGTTACCCTCTCAAATGTAATAGATTATCTAAAGAACATGGCTACTTTCGTAAGTTCGATGGCATATACGGCGAATTGTGGCCCATGTACAAATGTGCTTTACTCTCGGGGTTTAGCAGTTGCGTTTGACATTTGTGTAATTAAATGCAATGCCCACATGTGGTCAAATAGTGTATAGATATCTGCTGTAATTTACAGGCGAATATAAATTTCTGTTTATATTTTGTATATATATATATATGCAGAAATAAACACAACGAGCACATGGAATTAAAATAATGGTTATATGTGGAACAACACACAAAAAAAAAACATCATGCTAATACACATAAAATTCACAGGACATCCACAAGCAGACTAGACGTGTGTAAGGTTCAACGCGGTTCTGCTATCAGATTTTTCGATATTTGTAAAAAAGATGTTTGTTATTAGAGTTTTTTTTAATTGATGGGCTTACTCAAACGGCACATTTAGTTGTGATTACTATATAAAAATGTATTATTTAATTATATTATGGTATATTTGGCTTAGGTTCCTTATGTCCGTCTTATCGTTAATAGAATTTTGATTTTTTTTAATATAAACCATTTCCAAGAACTCCCTTTTAAATTGGTTAGGTTCGGTTTTTAAAATTTTAGTTTCATTAAAATTGAAATTATGTGCCGTTTGAGTTTGATGTTTTGCTAAGGCTGTTGTGTTTTTTTTTTGTCGTATTTGTCACCGTTTATCCGATTTTGTAGGTATTGTGATGTCTGACCAATGTATACGCCATTACAACCGTTACAGGGAATTTCATAGATAGTATGCGTTTATTTATTTTTATTTGTTTTGCATTTGAGATGACTGAAATTTTGTTGCATAAGGTTATATCCCTTATGGCAGACGGAGATGTTGTGTTGTTTAAAATAAGTTTGAAAATTCTCAGAAAGACCACAAATGTAAGATATTGATAAGTAATTTGCATTTTTATTTGTATTGTTAGTATCAGGAATATTTGTGTTTTGTCGTGATCGTGACTTAAAAATAGAGTTTATTAATTTAATCGGGTAGCTGTTTTTTACATGAATGTTTTTTGCTGTGGTTATGGACTTATTTTGATAAGGGGGGTCAGTTAGTTTTATAGCTCTATCTGCTAGACCTATAATGACCGATTTTTTTTGGGATTTTGAATGTTGCGAAAAGTAATTTAAATATCTACCCGCCCATGTTTCCTTGGTATACATTTCTGTCTTTAAAGTGTTGTGGTCGTGGTGCAATGTCATATCTAAGA
>MU188715.1:36332-59625 GCA_016904865.1 Pissodes strobi
TTTTTACAAATATCGAAAAATCTGATAGCAGAACCGCGTTGAACCTTACACACGTCTAGTCTGCTTGTGGATGTCCTGTGAATTTTATGTATTAGCATGATGTTTTTTTTTGTGTGTTGTTCCACATATAACCATTATTTTAATTCCATGTGCTCTTTGTGTTTAATTCTACAAAATGCAGTAACTGGTAAGCCGAAATACAAAAATTGAACGCTAGAGAATGTATATGAATTAGCTACGATAAATCATTTTTTTTTCCAAGTTAAGCGACGTCATCGATGACACAGATACAAAACCTTCGGGAAACGAACTCTACTTATTACTACAACATATTTATGTAATATATACAACAAAAAATATCATAGAATACTATCCTTATTATAAAAATGAGATATTAGTACATGACATATTTTGTACTATAAGACTGCAATATAAAAAAAAAACTGTAATTAATTTTGACGTCTTAAACTAATCAATATAATCATCCTTTTTTTTTGTTTTTTTATGGCAGGGGCACACACACTAAAGGGAGATCCTATGGCGCTCGACGAGTGGTGTGTGTGCGAAGATGTTGATTGACACGGTTCTTGAATATTTGTAGGTTGTAATTAGTGGGAAACAGATGTCCTGGAAGTGAGTTCCACAGTGATGCAGTGCGCCAGACAAAGGAGTACTGGTAAAGCGATGTTCTAGGTATTTCTAGTTGTACGACGAACTGGTGCGCTCCTGCCGTCTGTCGGGACTGTCTGACAGGAGTTGCCAGGGGCGGGATTATGCGGGCCAAATCCTGGGAACATCTGCCGTGAAAGTATCTGGAAAACAGAGACATCTCAGCCACATGTCTGCGATGTTCCAGACTATCCAGATTCCAGGTCAACTCCGGATCGCCGACGAGACGCACAGCTCTCTTCTGAATGGAATCCAGCAGCTTTAGGGTATGCTTTGGTGCGGCACCCCAGATATGTCAGCAATATTCTAAGGACGGTCTTATTTGCGCTTTGTACAGCAAGAGCAACTGCTGCGGAGTATAGAGTTTTTTGTTGCGAAATAGCGCACCAAGCTTCTGGGAGGCTGATTTTGCGATGTTAGCAACATGGTCATGCCATGACATATTGCTGTAGACCGAGACACCCAGCAGCCCGATTGACGAGGATGAAGGAATGATCGATCCTGCCATAATGATGTCAGGGCCCGCTGTATTGGCCCTCTTAGTAAACGTTGCTGCTTGGGTCTTTGCTGCATTGAACTGGACCAAATTTCGGTCGCCCCAAGTTTGAACTTTCTCCAGGTCTTGATTATTTGCTGTAATCTGCTCCTGTCTGCGGTGATGAGTCTCAGTCGCTGGTAAGGGTTTTTCTGATCTAAAGTGGGAGACAAGGGTACTGTCATCTGCAAAACTGTAAACAGGATTATTCGTTTCGATCATTAATATAGATGAGGAACAGAGTTGCTGAAAGTATTGCGCCCTGAGGCACGCACGCGTTGATGGTGAATGTGTCCGAGATGTGTCCATCGACTGCAACGTGTAGGGATCGGTTCATAAGGAAACTGGCCAGCCAGCTGCAGAGAGAGGCGGGCAGTCCCAAGGACGGCAGTTTGTTGAGCAATCCGTCATGCCAAACTCTGTCGAATGCCTTCGAAATATCCAACGCAATCGCTCGAGACTCTCCGTAGTTTTCAATTGCCCTACTCCATATATGAGTGACATAGGCCAATATATCTCCTGTCGATCTCTCTTTGCGAATGCCGTATTGATTATCGCTGATTATTCTGTTGCTCTCGAGGTACTTGAGTAGTTGCTGGTTGACTACACGTTCCATAACTTTAGAGATTATTGGAAGCAAGGCAATTGGGCGATAGTTTGAGGGTGTGGTTTTCTTGCCTTTTTTTGGAACAGGTTGCACTCGAGCGACTTTTCCAGAGGATGGGTAAATCCCTTTTCTGTAAGAAAGAGAAAAAAGTCTGGAAAAAACGTGTGTTAGTTCGTTGGCGCAGTTCTTTAGCACGATGGCAGGTATTCCGTCCGGTCCTGATGCCTTTTGCGTATCTAGTTCTTTAAGGATTTTGCGAATATCACGATGAGAAATCTTGACTTCTGCCATGGTGGTGTTGATGTTCGGTATAGTGGGGAGAGTCTTGCCTTGGGGCACGTCTAAGGTAGAGTGCGATGAAAACATTTAGGCGAGCATGTTTGCTTTTTCCTTGGCTGTAGTCGCCGTGATACCACGTTCGTCCGTCAAAGGTGGGGGAGACGTTTTTGTAAAGTTGTTACTTACTGCCTTTGCTACCGACCAGAAATTCCTGGAACCAGTGGGGCTTTGCATAAGTTTATTCCTGATCCTTTGATTGTGTTTGTCCTTAGTTTCGTCGATCACACGCTTGCACTCGTTTCTCGCTTCGATAAAATAATTGCGATTTTCAGCGGTCTGATTTTGCTGCCAGTACTTATAGGCTTGCTGTTTCCTTCCTACGCTCTTTCGCATCTTTTGTCGAACCAGGGCTTTCCTTTTGATGGTAACTTGATGGAATTTGGGATGTATGCTTCCATTCCTGAGGAGATTACTTGCATGATCTCTTCGCAGCAGTCTGCCTTAGATAGTCTCAGTTTGCAGAATTGTAATGCCAGATTTTGCGAGGCAATGGTGGATCCTCCTGTATGAGTGGCAATTCACAAACCGTTGTAATAAGTTTGTGGTCGGAGGTACCTAATGGCGGACCAACCGTAACCTTGTACTGGTCAGGATTGGTGGTCAGAAAAATATCAAGTTGAGTAAGCCCGCAGCTGATGGCAAATGCTTCAGCTTCTCTACCTTCGTTGTCGGTCTTGTTGTGATGTTTGAGCCAGTTGGTGTTGTGGGCATTGAAGTCTCCCAAAACGATTATTTCTGAACTGGGATGATCGACCTGTATTGAGTCAAAAGCCTGTATTGAGTCAAAAACCTGTATTGAGTCTGCCTCTGAGCCTATGAGAAGGCAAGATTTTTTACGCGCTAGTCTCCTCTGCCCCGTCGTTAAGCTTCACTCGCTTGGCACACTATATATCCAAAAAATAACCATCAACCGTAATTTTTCCCTCTCCCCCAGTAATGTAAAAACTACATCTCGCTATCTTCACTCATAATGCAGAAAAATTACAAAAACTAGATACGATGCAAAATTATAGGGATATAAATGTTAAGATTATAAAGAAAAGGTATCAAAAATTACAATTGCTAAGTAATATTATACCTTATATATAAACTAATAATTATAAATGTTTTTGTTTTAGTTAGTTTGGGTTAGTGCCAAGAGTGGTTGGGTTAGTTTGGGTTAGTAAAGTAACTATTAGGTACTAAATAAACAAATTCAAATAAAGTTTAATTATATCAAAACAAAAATAACATAAATGAGCCTGGGCCGAAGTGGCTCTATACAATTCAAACCAAATTTAATCATTTGTGGAGCGAAAGGGTAAGAATGAATCCTCCACAACAATATAGAACATATTTACATAAGCGGAGAAGTCGATATCTTATTTGCACAAAATAAAACTCAAATAAATCGCTTATAGTTGTATGAAAATTAACGCACGTATTTAATGATAGCAAAAGTTAAATTATGGAAATAGAAACAAATAACACAATAAAATATTAAACATATTGTTTAAAAGCAAATTTAGTCAGTATTAACATTTGCAAATAGTAACTGCATATATAGCTTTTAAAATCGGTTTAGCCAATAAGTACTCAATGGTTTCTAGCTTAAAATATATATCTGTTTAAACGATGAATATATCATGAAATTTAATAATTGTAAATTGATGTAGCTTTAAAGTAATGGAAGTTCGATAGTATGAATGAAGGCAGTTAACAATAAATTAAATGTCGAGAACCGAAAGTCTTCCTCATTCATTAATACCATTTTAAATGTCTTTCGAACCACATAGAAATATAAAGTTGATAATTAAATTATACAGAAATCAATTATATTTAAAAAAATATTTTGTAAAGATAGCCAAAATTGTTTTGAAAAATCTGTTCATTGCCATATTTATGGTACAATTTGCAGAGAGAATAAGATCATTCAACAACCTCGAACCAATCGAATAACAAACAGCTAAACCCAATTAAGATTCTTGAACCAAATTATCAAAAAACCAGGTAAAACTGATGTTTCATTCAAAAAAGGGGTCTGAAACATAAAATAGGTTGTAACCGTTAACAAAAACGAACCCGTGATTGTAATTTTATTATGGGCGTGATGTCTATAGTTCTGCTGAAATAACATGTGATCATATTATAACAGTTGAGGATATACTTAATCGGCATTATAGTTTAAAAAATTAGTTGTACACGATTGCTTGATATAAAATATCTACCATGCAACTAACTCCAAATATACGCATTTATGTTTTGTAACACATTGACACACTGGAGGTTGAGATACATCTAAATATTCATTAGATGTTTTTTAACTTAAACTATTTCTGTCAACTTTCAGTAGTGACAATTTTTCTGTTTTATGCACTTATTTTATTTTAATTGTAAATGTATTAAATAAACTTATTCAAACAACGTAAGTTAAGAAAAATTAAACAATATATTCGAGTTTTCTTAAATTGCTCACAAATTTAGGACATAAAATAAAAACTTAGAAGATTAGTTCCGAAAAATATTTAAAAAACATTTTTGTTATTCTGACTGCAACTTTAACCCTTAACAACCTACACTTACACGTATTTTATGTCATGCCAATTTCGTAAAAAATTCCCTTATGTATTTAAAAGTACCGCTACTTAATAGGCAGCACCACCCTAGTTTTTAGAGCGTTCTATCAAATAGATTTTCTGGACAATCCGTTCTGATTGACATGTTTTATTAATGGAGCCGGTTGTTTTGTGAGACCGTTGCTCTGGCTTATTACCAAAATTGGAGCCTAAATTCAAGTCGAGTATTTCTATTTGTATTATTTTATGTGTAGTATTTTTCTTAATAATTTAACTCTTAGGTTAGTTTGGGTTTGCTCTTAGGTACTACATTTTTTTTCTGTTTAAAGTTTAATCCTTTTCCTACTTTTTAATCTTAAACTTGAATATTACACATAATATGTAACGCTAGGAAAGTGATTGCATATTTTTCGTATTTTTTGTCTGCTTCACATTTATAAACATTAATTTGATTATTGAAAATGACTTTGACAAATTAAATCATTGGCAAAGTGAATTAAATTTCTACTGTGTTGCTATTCTGGACGCTTTAATTGTGTTAACTAATCATTTTTATTTTGAGATTTTTCGCTTTTGGCAACGGGTACAGATTTGTTCCTCGAAACACAAAGTATTTTTAAGCTTTTTAGGTCACTTAATTAGCAAATTAAATCCTTGGCAAAGTGAATTAAATTTCTACTGTGTTGATGTCTCACAAAAATTTGCATAATAAGTCGTCCAAATGGAAAAGAAAGTATGTTATATTTTATGTGAGTACCTTGGCCTTAAATTCCATAAGGTTAATGTTAATATTGACATATTTCCGTTAATCTTCTAATTTTTCAAAGTAAGTTATTTTTAAAATTTCATCATTTATGGGGCACTGCCAAACTTAAAGGCAAGTTTTAGTATTTCTTTTGGCTCCCAGTGAATAGAAAGCTACATTTTTAGTTGTAAGCGTCCTCTTCTTTCGAGCACTTCGGTGCACCAGCGATGATTAGTGTTAAATAACCCTCCGTGGAATTGAAACAATAATAAATCATCTAAAAAATTTAATTTTAGATTTGGTTGCTGAAGCTAACTCCTCAAATATCTATGTCGTGATCAGCAGTTTCAACATAAATTTTTTCTCCCTTTGGTCGTTAGCTTCACTACACTTTGTTCTAGCCATGATTAACTCTGAGTAATCATTTAGATAAAAGCAGAAACAGAGTCGGATTCTCCTATAACCTTCTCTTCTTCTTTTTCATCTTTAATAATCCCAAGCTCTCTAATTTTAATACCTTTTGAGACAATGAACGATCTCTTAAGGTGATATTTCAATAATTTTTAAGAATATTGTATATGCTTAATATATTGAAAAACGTACCTATAATTAGTTTCCATTTAAAAGTTCCACCTTGATTCAGTGAGACCCAAACCGACTTGTTATACCCGCAGGTCAACACTCATTGAACAACTGAAGTTTGTGTATTATAAAGTGCAATTTTATAATAAAGTTGAGGACTAATAGATTTGATTCATATGTAATAAAGTATATATATCACTTTTAGTGTATATTATATACGTATATCACGTATGAAATGGCAGTTAACACCATTTGTAAATAAATTAATTTCCTTATTAATTATTTATCATGAGCGTAATGATGAGTTTGAGTTTCTCACTTAATTTTTCACTGCCAAACAACTTTTCAGAAAAGAACATTGGTTAGCCAAATCTTAAAAACATTTTAAAGTACTAGTTTATGTATTTGAAAAGATCATTCGTTAAATGCTGAAAGGGTCATGTAGGCAATCGTGTTGATGTTTATATAATTTATGAAACATATATCTTCAAAAGTGGAGTCTATCATAAACAAGAATGAAAGTCGTAAAATGAACGATTCGTATAACACATATGATAAGAATATATATAAAATGCGAAAAGCTGACGCAAATTTAATATATTGGTTTCGCTTTAAAGTAATTAAAATCTCGCTCCATATGCTAAAACTCCCCATTAAATAGCAAATATACAGCAACAATGCACATGTGAAAAACCGTGTAAGATTAATGTATAATTGTCAATCATGTGGCGTACAAATTGGTACCTTTCAATTTCTGTATTACAAGTATGAGAGTGCAATTTAGTTGCACTTTGTTGCATGATGAAGTACTATGACGAAAACTCTACAGTATGTTAAAGTAAAATGGATTGTAATTCTAAATTGGATTGCAAAAGAATCTTTAAATGACTAGTATCATTCTGAAGTGATTGTTGAAATCAATATAAATAATAATTGTATTTACTAAGATACTTTTTTTAAATAGTTATTATTGCTATAGTTAGTAAAATGTATCACTCTTTTAGGATTAAATGATCCTAACGCATCCTGAAACGTATAGTTTGAAATTTAAATTATAACACACAATTTAATATTCTGCTAATCATGTTTATAGGTACATCAAACCCTAGGAGGAAATGTGTAGAGTCCACCAAGAAGCGTTGAGTGCTTTTTATTGCTATTTGATTTTCCATCTTTTTTAGGATGAGAAAATATTTGCAAATTTTCTGTGTTTCGTTTTGTTACATCTTGTGTTCAATATAAGTAACTCCTAGTTTTTTATTTGTTATAACTAGTTTCAAATCGTCTTCCACTTATCTCAAAGGTATACTTACATGCACAATATTTCCAGATCTGTATTGTACTGTAATATAGACTGTTATTTGTCTATAGATTTCCATATAACTACCGTATTGTTTTTTTCCAAGACACGATAAAATGTTCCTTAAAATATGAATCTTACCTCACTTTGTCGCTAAAAGCTGTTTGAAAATCGTAACTTTTATTGTCAAAGGACATCATTGCATTTATATTTTTTTTCATTTTAAAATTCTGAAAGTAGTCTTACCATTGCGATTTGTTCAATCTTGTTTTTTTTTTCATTGTTCTGCTTCTTGCTGACATAAAATGAGTATACATTGTATTACTTTCCCCAGAATGAAACTTTTTCTTGCTAAATTCACTAACGGTTTCAATCCTTTACAAGCAGCTTAGAAAATATCGGTATATGACGTTGATCACAAATACCATATTTATTATATTATAATTATACTTTTTATTTGTTATAATAAGATTTTAATATAACTTTATTTTTCTCGCTTTTTAACTGGCACCGGCCGCATATTCATAAGTTCCCGACGAAACAAGCGCTACAAACAGACGCTCCCTTGAACGACTGTAATATAAATGTAGTTGTTTTTTCATGCGTTGGGTTAGTTTTTGTTAGTTGCTCCCCGGAGCCGATCTTAACAAATATACTTCACGCTAGCACAAGACACGCCCACCGTCAGCTTCCAAAATCTGCGATATACTCGGCGTCAGCACATCGCACTAATACGTAATATTAGCAAAGTCTACAGGAATATATATATATTATTCTGTAAACTTTGATACAGGGTATATTATGGTCTTTTTCACCTGTTTTCGAAATGCAAAGCATTTTTACTTTTTCACTTCATGCGGACGGAACCAACCAAAACTAACCCAAGGCATGTCAAAAAGCTAACTAGCCCAAAAAAATAAATACAATTTGCAAGGGCCGAGAGTCGAAACCATGGCCTCGCAATGGTTTCGACAAGAGCCCTGCCACTTGACCCAAACTGCTACACATCTGCTTTCGTCAAGAAGACTCATACAAATACAAATGCTTGGTGTCATCTTGGCTGCTAGCCGAGATGACACCAAGCCCTGTGCTAGAGCGCAGTATATTTAGTGCGATGTAATGACGAATATGTCGGAGATTTTTTAAGCTGACGGGCGTGTTTTGTGCTAGCGTAAAGTATATTTAGTAAAATCGCCATCCCGGAGTGAGCGAAGGACTAGGCATGAGGTAATCAAATATTGGCTAACATTTATATTACAGTCGCCCTATGCGAGGCGCTTGTTTCGTCGGTAACTTCTGAATATGCCCTATGCACCGGCCCAGCGCACTAAAGGATACATTTTCAATTTAATCGATACTTTTTTCACATATTAATTTAGTAATGTCTCGACTTCGTTAAATCTAACGATTAAGAGGCTTTTTTTATCAAACAGCAACTCTAATTTTGATGATCTCACTTTTTCTTCTTGTTTTATTTATTTGTAAACATTTTTACTTGTTATTTTTAAGCTTTTTTTATTTATTTGGGTTTTTAACTTTTTTTTCATTGAAATAACTTAGACGTTGGTTTTTTTCTGCAAGTTAACCTAATAACTGCATACTCAATTCTTAACTTAACCTAAATATTATGAATTACGGATTATAGATATGTGTTTTGATATATTATGCTCTAGTTAACGCTCCTTTTTTACAACATTCGTTTTATATTAAATATTTTCATCAGTTAATATCTTGTAAATCTTTCTTAAATACGAAATTATATCCATATATTGTAAAGGAGGGTTTTTTAATCAGGTCTCAGTAATAACTACTATAATTCAAGTCGGAAATAATAGTGAGTGACTCATTTTTAGTTTTAAGGCACGCCTCGAGGGGTAAGGTAAGAGAGAAGGAAATTCCAGTGGCGGATACAATTGCTTTATAAATTAATATGTTAAAATAACTATATAATGGAATAGTAATAAGTAGACTTAGGTTAATATCCACTTAAAAAAAATAAAATAATGTTATGCACATAAATATGCATGATTTTAGTCTAAAATATGCAAAAAAACGTTTATTCAAAATTATTCCTAAGTCTAGTAATAAGCAACAAAATTGTACTACAAACAAATAGTACTATGTACTCATTATGGCTAGGAAAAAAAGAGTCATATGATAAGGGGTTTTTCTTATCATAAAATACCATATTGAAAGTTACATCGAAAGTTTACAT
Source organism: Pissodes strobi (assembly GCA_016904865.1). Taxonomy (NCBI): domain Eukaryota; kingdom Metazoa; phylum Arthropoda; class Insecta; order Coleoptera; family Curculionidae; genus Pissodes; species Pissodes strobi. The sequence continues at coordinate 45,880 of MU188715.1, forward strand.
CAAAAGTCAATACAATTTTAAGTTTCCTACTCGTTATCGGAGGTTTGATCAGAATTTGATCCAGAATCATTACTATCACTACTTTCGGAACCAACATTGATAATAAGAGGTTCAACTATAACTTCGACCGTAGTATCATTTTTTGTTTTATGACATGTTCGATACACTTCTGCCAATCATCAGCTGCAACGTTATCAATAGCTTGGTTTAACAAACAAACATACACGGTTTTTACCAAAGCATGTTCGCCCACAGTTAAATGCATTTTCACTTTTTTCGCAGGGGGGGCAAGATTTGTCGAAGCTTTGCTCTTTCCATTTTACAAATTAATATTTTGCATTAACAATACAAAAATTCAGAGTCCTTCGCAAAGATGCAACCGGGGAGACATTGAAAATGATGAATAAAAACGCAAAAATGTGATTTGCGTTGAAATTCATATAGTTTCCAAAAGCAGAGTTTAAAAAAGTAAAAGTACAAACACTAAAACAAAAATAAATAAAAAAATATTAAGCGAGTTTGCTAGTACTCGAGACTGATGTGTAAACATATACTATAACGACATCGGTTGTAAAAAAATGACAGAAGCAAGATATGTTCCCAAGCGGTAAACCATCCAAATATTAATCACTCCCGGCGTTGCTTGACTTCAGTGATCGGACGAGAACTGGCATTTTCAACGTGCTATGGCCGTTACCTGTACATTTTAGCTTGTTCATAGAATAAAAACAAAAACATTCGCATTTATAATATTAGTTAGGATTCTTTAATAATACGCACTGGCAGCTTCGGAGCGGATTAATTTACTGCACAAATTCGACACGAAAATCTAATGCCACCAGGAATAACATCAACCTATGGAGAATAACATCAACATATGGACACAGCATATTTACCTTATAATCTTGGGCCGACATCCTTTGATTTGGGACAGTCAATAACCAGCTTTTTCAAATTTTACTGTTTTAAACGTCTGTGCATCTGAATAATACTTTTGATAGTTCGTATAATTTAAAATAATAATATGCTTTTTTATCGTCTAAAATCCGTTTAAAAACGATTTTAAATGTCAAAATTGTATAAATATCCGAAAAGTCGGACTTTTTAGGACGATAACCGTGGCTTAGGACGAATTTGTCGTGGATTTTGAAGCAAAAATTCATTTTAAATTCAACCGTCCATTAAAAAAAAAACAAACTTAGGTATAGAAGGAAATGTATAGAAGAGGGCCATGACTGAATATTACTTTTGACGGTTCGTTTAATTTAAAATAAGCTTTTATATCGTCCAAACTCCGTTTAAAACCGATTTTAAATGGCAAAATTGCATAAAAATCCTTCACGGACGTCCTGGATTTGCTTGCTCCTCAATGCGACGGCTTATAATGTTACAATCGCTTTACAGATTTCCGTCCCATTTGCCGAGATTTACCCTCATACCGCCGCGTAAGATGTTTACACATCAAAAATGTGCAGATATGAAAACCGAAAAAATTAGGAAAATCTATTAATATATAATTAGCCATAACGTTACTGTAATATTTTTAACCTGTTCTGATTCTGCCCGTTTTGGCTATTTCTAGTCACTTAGTCGTTCAAACAACTTTCCGTTAGTTCCAACTTATTGATGTGTAAATATCTTACGCGGCAGTATGAGGGTAAATCTAGGCAAATGGGACGAAAATGTGTAAACCGAATCTAGCCGCTAGGGCGGTATTATATACAATTTGCCATTTAAAATCATTTTAAATGGATTTTAGATGATAAAAAAGCATATTTTAAATTAAACGAACAGTCAAAATTATTATTTCTTAATTATTATATTCGCAGTGTATTTGGATCCATAGCACAGCTTATTTTTAATGGACGGTTGAATTTAAAATGAATTTTCGCTTAAAAATCCACGACAAATTCGTCAGAAGCCATGGCTATCGTCCTAAAAAAGTCCGAATTTTCGGGTTTTTATACAATTTTGTCATTTAAAATCGTTTTTAAACGGATTTTAGATGATAAAAGAGCACATTATCATTTTAAATTAAACGAACTGTCAAAAGTATTATTCAGATGCCCAGACGTTTAAAACAATATTGAGTCATAGCCCTCTTCTAAAATTTGCAAAATTTGGTTATTGACTTTCTCAAATCTAAGGATGTCGGCCCACGATTACTAGGTAAATAAGCTGTGTCCATATATTGATGTTATTCCTGATGGCATTAGATTATCGTGTCGAATTTGTGCAGTGAATTAATCCACTCCGAAGCTGCTAGTAAGTATTATAAAATAATCCTAACTATTATTACAGATGCGAATGTGTTTGTTTGTTTGTATCTTAAGCTTTCACGCATAAACTGTTCCGATCATCATGAAATTTTGTACAGATATTTTCAAGAGTATAGTAAAGAACATAGGACACTTTTAGCTTTTACCCGAGGCTTCGTTCGCGTTGATTTTTTATTATTGTAAACTGGGTTATTAAACATAATTTTTATTCTATAACCAAGCTAAAACGTACAAGCAATGGCCATAGCATGTTAAAAATGCCAGTTCTCGTCCGATCACGAAGTTAAGCAACGTCGGGCGGAGTTAGTACTTCGATAGGTGACTGCTCGGGAACACAGCGTGCTGCTGTCGTTTTTTTACAACCGATGTCGTTATATGATATGATTACACATCAGTGTCATTTGATCTGACTCCGATACGTTATAATCAAATTTAATCTTTTTGGTTAGTTTTGGTTAGCTGCAAAAATTCGGTTCATTTTGGTTAGTTTTAACTTACTTTAATTTTTGCAATCTATTCCGATACGGCTTAGCCCGTTTTGGTGCTTTTGGTTACTTGTGATTAGTTTTGGTTAGTCATTCAATCAGTTTTCGGTTAGCTTTAGTTAGTTTTAAATTATTTTAGTAATTTGAACCGGTTCCGATACGTTATGGTTAATTTTAGTTAGTCGGCAAAATTCGGTTAATTCAAGTTCGTTTCACCTTATAGGCTTAATATTTTTAATCTGGTCTGATATGTTTTAGCCCATTTTGGAGCTTTTGGTTACTTTTGGTTAGTCGTTCACTTTCGGCTAATTTCAGTTAGTTTTAATTTATTTTAGTTACTTGAACCGGTTCCAAAACGTTATAACCAATTTTAGTGTTTTAGGTTAGTCACCAAAATAAGGTTAATTTGAATTAGTTTCAACTTACTTCAATATTTTTAATTTTTTCGATACGTTTTACCCGTTTTGGTACTTTTAGTTACTTTTGGTTAGCTTTGGTTGGTTATTCAATCAATTTTCGGTTCGGTTCCAATTTATTTGAGCCATTTGAACCGGTTCCGATACGTTAAAACAATTTAAACGTTTTTGGTTAATAATGTAGGTCGTCGCAAAAATTCTGTTAATTTGGGTTAGTTACTTATTTTATTCTTAATCTGTTCTGATACGTCTTAGCCGATTTTGGTTACTCTTGATTAGTTTTGGTTCAACATCTTTTGGTTAAGTTTAGTTGGTTTTAATTTATTTTAGTCATTTGAACCGGATCCGATACATCATATCCAATGTTGATGTTTTTGGTTAACTTTAGTTGGTCGCCAAAATTCGGTTAACTGTTAGTTTCAACTTGTTTTAGCCCCTTTTGATGCCTTTGGTTACTTTTGGTCCATTCTGGTTAGTCGTTCAATCAACTTTCGGTTAATTTCAGTTAATTTTAATTTATTTTAATCATTTGGACCAGTTCCGTTACACTATAACCAATTTTAGGGTTTTTGGTTAGTCACCAAAATTCGGTTAATTTAAGTTAGTTTTAACTTACTTCAATATTTTAAATCTATTTCGATGCGTTTTAGCCCGTTTTGATGCTTTTAGTTACCTACTATTGGTTAGTCGTTCAGTCAAGTCTCAGTAAAGTTCAGTTAGTTTTAATATATCTTGGTCATTTGAACCGGTTCCGGTACGCTATAAGCAATTTTAATGTTTTGGTTAGTTTTAGTTAGTCGCCAAAATTCGGTTAATTTGGGTTAATTTTAACTTACTTCAATATTTTTAATCTATTTCGATACGTTTTACCCGTTTTGGTGCTTTTAGTTACTTTTGGTTAGTTTTGATTAGACATTCAATCACCTTTCGATATGCCATAAGCACTTATAATGCTTTTGGTTAGTTTTGGTTAGTCACCTAAATTCGGTTAATTTGGATAAGTTTTAACTAAGTGCAATCTTTTTAATCTATTTCGATATGTTTTAGCCCGTTTTGGTGCTTTTAGTTATTTTTGGATAGTCATTCAATCATCTTTCGGTTACTTCCAGTTAGTTCCAATTTATTTTAGTAATTTGAACCGGTTCCGATATGTTATAAGCAATTTTCATGTTTTTGGTTAGTTTTGGTTTAGGTTAGTTTGGGTTAGTTTTAACTTACTTCAATATTTCGATACGTTTTAGCCCGTTTTGGTGCTTTTCGTTAGTTTTGGATAGTCGTTCAATACACTTTCGATTAGTTTCAGTTAGTTCCAATTTATTTAAGTCATTAGAACTGATTCCGATACGTTACAATCAATTTAAGTTTAAATAAACAAGCTAACACGATCTCTCACGCGTACCGACATTATGTGTGGCAAATGTAGCATGCACTTTTACACGATTTGAGGCCCTATTTAGGAAAACAGAAACATTTTCAATGTTAAAACAAAACGATAACCTAAACCCGCAAGCGCGACTATGCAACAGATCTCTCACAGGGTTCATGCTCGTTTACTGTTGCAACGTTGCGACCTCTGCCCGACGGTCGTAAAATATCAGTACATTTACGACCGTCGATCGCGAACCTCTGTTAAAATACAGCTGCTTCAAATGCTCCGCGTAACGCGCGTATACGGGCCACAATGAATTTGGCAGCGGTGCACGTTTTGTGCCGGAACGCTGTGCCCGCATTTAGAATAAGCGGCATTTTGCGAGCATTTCATACCAGATTTATTGTTAAATATTAAATATTACTTTAAGCCGCTCAGGTTGGTCTGTTTTCGAACTAGTGACTGACGTCACTGACTATTATTTCCGTCTCAAGGTATAGCTCATAAGTCTTGCTGTAAATATAAAGTCTTATTTCAATAATTTAATTTGAAATATCATATGCTTTCCATAAACCATATTAAAGTTAACGTCTGTGCTTCATATTAGGTGTATTTGATGATGTTTAGCACTTTCTCTGTATCAGTGTTACACTCTGCATGTTTTTTTCTCAATTTAACTATCGCACTTGTCAGCCCTTTCAAATCATGCTCCTGGTCAAGGAGTATCACTTCTTCCTTTAAGCATTTAAAATCGTTCATAATGTCTTTTTGATTATTAGAACTTACACACCTTTACAGGTAGCATAAACGGGTTTCAAAGTTGTTTCAGTTGCAACAGTGCAATTACGATAAATGTGACCACTGCCACATTTAACATATTTAGGGCTCCTGACGAAATTTGTTAAGTTACACCCAAACTGCTGACGTGTCTAGCACTGGATGCACCCTTTTTCTTGGCGTTGGTTTCCCACCTAACAACTGGGGAAATTTTCCGTGTTGTTAAGATAGGCATGGGGAAATATTAAGAAACGTTATTCAGAAGTAAATCTTGATTTTGAACACGTATAGGGTATCTATTTTAAAATTTCGCAATTCGTGTTGCTTTTAAGTCATCGGGATAAAATATAAAGGAGGCGATATTAAGTGACCGTCGTATGTTCACTTCCGCCATGTTGTTACTGCACTTCTGTCATTGCATCGAGAGAAAAGTTTCTATACGATTAAATTGTGTTTTTTAAATGATTTTTGTGATATTTTTGTTAGTTTTGAGTAAATCAGTATGGTGTCTTGTGCTATGCGCAGGTTGCTGTAGCAGAGACGGTATAGACAAGAAGAAATCTACGGGAATAACGTTTTATAGGTCAGTATAAACAAAAAACAGAGCCGTAATTAAGTAATCTTTGGCGTGCATTAAGAACATTGTTTTTTTTTTAATATACATCAGTTACCTGTTCTAAGTTGGTATCATGGGTAAATTATTTTCACTATTTTCAGTAATTTTAACATTTTTTGCTAACAATTATTAAATTTTGAAAATAGTAAGTGTTTAAAGAAAACAGATTTTTTTTTATTTAAGTTGAGAGTACAATAATGACCTAATGGCATTTACTTTTTTAACCGTAGGTTCCCTAAAACTGCAGCACGTCATGAAGCGTGGGTGATATTTGTAAACAGGGCAAATTGGCAGATTTAAGTAAAAGTAAGCAAAGTAAAGAAACTAGTATAAGACATCAAAGTATCAAGAATGTATTATTTAAAGGACAATAAATAAATAAGTTTAAAATTTTCATTTGTTTTTTTTACAGTTGCCCCAGATTAGCCTGCATAACAGAATATGTAGCAAGTGCTGAAAATAGTACTTTTCACAGGAGTGGGACAGTTTGGTGTCATAAAGTCATACAAATGTAAAAAACAAATTTCAGACGAGTTCTACACTACTTTTTCTTTCTATAATTTAAACATATTTGTATTTTAATAATGAAATAGTTCCTAATGGTAATGACTTACTTAGGATAAACATATTATTATACAGGGTCGCTGATATGTATGGGAACGGTCGATTATTGGTTAAAATATACAGGGTTGCGAAAAAAGTTAAATACAAAACTTTTAGGGTTTTTGAGTGCCTATTATGCAGATATAATTTTCAATATACAGGGTCGATCTTAAAGTCGTGGCATATCAAAGTTTCACTTTTTTGAACATAATACCCTGTATATTATTCGACATCTCAAAACTTCCTTCAATTTTAAGCAAAAACTGTAATACACATAACGTACCTAAATTCAACCGTTTTCGAGTTATTGTGTGTTGAAAATATTACTTAAACAATTTCTAGCCATTGTTTTTAGATCTATGTATTTGAAAAAAGAGCAGTTATTAATTAAATTATTGTAAAATTTGGGTTTACAGTCCTATTTTATGAGATCTTCAAGCTGTATTCCATTCACCTCTTGACAATAATGAATTCGCTGTGCAAAATTTTGTAGTGTATTTACAAGAGCATTTTAGGAAATATTATGAATTTCATGCGTGATCCGTGTCTGAAACTCTTGGACATTTTGGGGTCTATTTTTGTATATTAAATTTTAAAAAGACCTCACAAAAAGTCAAATGGCCATATCGGGAGACCTAGCTAACCATTCAATGGTTCCTATCCGCCCCCATCAGCCAGGAAAGGCTGGATTTAGAAATTCCCGTACTACAATTCCAGGTGCCGCATCCTGCTCAAACCATATGTGTTCTGCTATTAAATTTGGATTATTATTTTTGAAAATAATCGAATAAGGTCTGGTAGTATTGAATGTTGCAAAAATGCCAAATAGCGAGCAGAGTTTAAATTTCCATTAGTAAAATAGGGTCCTGTGATATGCCCACCAATAATACCACACCAAACATTGACTTTTTGCGGTCGTTGGAGGTGAACTTGTTCCATCTAATGTAGATTTTCATCTAACCAGTACCTACACTTGTGCCGATTCATTTGTCCGTTCAAACAAAATATAGATTCGTCAGAAAACAAAATATTATTTGACAAATTTAAATTTTGGCTCATTTTATCCACAATAACTTCCCAAAACTCAATTCTGCAATCAAAATCGTATTCAACATAATTTTTGAAGTAGATGGATCTTATACGTATGCGATTTTTCTCGCTTGACAATCTTTTGGATTGAATATCGACTCATGTTGTGATTTAAGGTCAATTGTTGCATCGAAGTTTTCGGATTACCCACCATAATTATCTAATATTACATCCAAAGAATTCTCTTCGTTTGTCACTGTTGCTGGCCTTCCTACTTTAGGTATATCTTTGACACTGCCAGTTTCACGAAAACCACTCAAAGTTCTTCAAACTGTAGACTTGGAATTTGAATTCCGGTCGGGATGCAATTCGGTAAGTAAATTCATTACTTCCGTAAAGCTTCCTGTTCTATCACCATAGCCTATCATCATTAAAATTTCGATACATTCGGTTTCCTTTAAAGATGCCATTTTGCGCAAAAACTCTGACATTTAATAATACTTAACACTCGTTATTATGTTAACATTTACAGGTTTATAAAATGAGCTTAAATAACATTTCAAAATCAAAACCCGATAACTTGAATTATGATTTTAGGTACGTTATGTGAATTACAATTTTTGCCTAAAATTAAAGGAGGAATTGAAATATCCAATAATATACAGGGGCTATGTTAGGGTTTGGAACCTTCGGCAACATGCACTAAAACGGAGTGTAATCCACAATACCGAAACAGAATTATTGCACTCGACGCGCGTTTCGCAACCATGCTAGCATCATCAGGAAATGATTAAAACTGTTTTTTTCATCTCCTGATGATGCTAACATTGTTAGCGATACACGCGTCGAGTGCAATAATTCTGTTTCGGTATTGTGGATAAAACTCCGTTTTAGAGAATATACAGGGGGTTCTATCTAAAAAAGATGCAACTTTGATATGCCGCGACTTTATGATCGACCCTGTATATTTAAAATTATTAATAGGCACTCAAAATCCCTAAAACTTTCGTATTTAACTTTTTTCGATACCCTGTATATTTTACCCAAGAATCGACCGTTCTCATGCATATCAGCGATATAACTTTCATATTAGCTTGTTAAGTAAGTAACGAAGGTTTTCAGGTGATCTCGACTTCTTGCATTTGTGATATTTTAAATTGAAATAATTCACGACTAAAAATAAAAAAATATAAAAAATCTACCTAGATCTTCTCTGATAAAGTAGCCATATTGTTCCTACACCTAGCCACGCCTACCGATAACGTCTTCTGTCGTATTATTCAAACGGTGATAGCGGCTTTTTATTTTATCTCGATGTTTCAAGTACACTATGTTGTAGAAGATATTCTCGATAGCTAGCTGCTATAGCATGTCAATGTCAATAGCCACATTTTGAAAAGGTTTTATTGTCGCATTCACCAGATAGATACAATGTCCAATTCACCGTGAATCATCCTATATAATATAGAATCTTATAATATATATTTCTTGATAAAATCCTAAATGTATACAGATCTGAAGACACTTTTTAGATACGTTAAAATACAATAATTTATGTGGTAAGAAAAAACTATATCATTTTCAGACATATATTGATGTTACTGCTCTATAATAAAATTACAGTCTAATTGAAACATACATATTGCCCCAAAGAAATAAAATAACATATCGAGCTTATATGATCTAAAAAACTGAAATTGATTTAGCCAGAGACAAATATTACCCTGTCTAGTTTATGCAGAAAAGTATTACATTTTGCTACTTTTAATGGAATGTACCTATTTTTTCTATTCTAGTTTTTGTATATAGTTTTTTTGAGATCTTCTGACCACATTCTCCAAAAAAAATAAGCAAGTTTTTAGAAAACACTAAAGCGTATGTTATACATGTTAAGAGAGAAGAAAGTATATTACACTATTAAAACATATAATATTCTTTCTTAACATTAGTGTAGGAAAATTCTATTCAACTTGTTAAATTAAAACAGTTGATATTTAATTTTCAATGTTAGGACTGAACTAGATTGCTGGCCGGATTTTTGAACAGATAAATTTATTGAAAATTATCCTTCCAGTGGAAATTTACTGATGACCGTTTGGCCCTATTTAGTAGCCTCGGAACTTTGTTACGATAAGCCTCAGCATTTGAGATCCACCATGGTATTTAACCATCTAGAACCATCACATCCTATTAACAAAAGTTGTCTTCTGGGTCCCTGGAAGATTCCCAGCGCAAGCCCATGCGCTGTGGCCCCTGCTCCACAGCTGAAATCGTAGACCGTTCCTCATTCTGTGGAGTTGTCAATGTGAGGCCAGTGCTGGGCCTTTAGAAGGCTTCCAGCATCAGTCTCTGTTGATCAGTGGGTACCTTGAAGGGCTTTCTTTTGGTCTAGTTTTAGGAGGATCATTTGGCTCTCGCGAGCCGTTAATTTTATTACTATAGTCTATTAAATTTCTCACAAGTAAGGAGAAATAACAGACAGCAAGTGCTACGCCTCCTGTAAAGCTGGAAGGATATATATAACGAAGTGCGCTAGGTGCCCCGAGGTTTGTCTTTAGGGACCAGATTCCTCCCCAGTCATCCATCTCATCGGCGTGCAAAATTCCAAAGCATTAGTTCATGCATGCGGTTCGGGCGGTTAAGTTAGAACCCCCGAGCTTCCTGATCCACTACCTTTTACTAGGGTTGTTGCATCTAGTGGTTTAAGGAACCTAGTAACACTTTGTGAAGGTTCCTTCAGATAAATTTCATCCTAACCAGACGAGTCATGGTTTTCTAGAGTAAACAAATCAACAAATATTTACCTGAAATATCTTCATCAGTAGGTCATAAAAATGACATTTGACTAATTTGTCAAATTGTAAATTTTGCAGATTGCAAGTACCTTAAAGTTATAATGTTATTGTCAATTGTTTTGATTTAAACATTTTATTTTGTTTGAGACAAGGTGAATTTAGTCGACGGTATACGGATAAAATAAAATTTAATTATAAAACTGGGGTCAGGGATATTAGAAGACAGTTTGGATAATATGTTAAAATTGATTAATTTTACAAATTAGGCATGGAGATAGTTATTCCGTAAACCACGAAATAGCTCTTACGGTTTAAATTTGTAGAAATATAATGTGTTTAATCTAGATTTCAAAGAATTTAAATAAACTACCTGCAAAAAATAATCAAATCATTGGTAATGATGGTAAATAAGAACGACGAATCAATTTATTTCTAAACGGACTGAAGTAGTTAAAAAGAAAAATGTCTTAGATTTAGCAGTATTTCCCACGCCTAGTTCGTTAAACGTTTCTCACTTGTTCGCATGCAAATTCACAATTAATTGCATGTTACTGGAAAAACAATTGTCCAGGTTAAACTGTGTAACGGACCAGTTTTAAGGATTGTTTTGATTTAAAATAGCAGTCAAGTAGTTCCGTATGATTAATACAGGTTATACGTTAGTAGTAAGTATTATTTTCTCTACTTTACCGGTAATTGTAGTTCATATACTGTGCAGCTCACAGTCATATATAACAGTAGATTAGCAACTAATTTAAACGTAGAATCTTGATTTAACATCATATCTTGCGTATTGTCGTAATTAGAGCGGACGTAACGGCGGAATTACTTCAATAGCATTTAGTATGTCAATTGTTTACCTTAGAATTTAGAATCATTGTGTATACCATTCTAATTCTCTTTTATTGATACGGTCAGCACCTGCACTATCGATATTGAAAGACAAATCAATTATTAATATTTTAGGAAAAATTGTGTCGCACATTTCGATAGTTCTTACAAAATTATATTCACGATTTTGAAAAAACTGTCAGTCAGTCACTATAAATATAATTGCTTTATTTGCAAACACCAGATTAATATTTCTTATCCCACGAATTTTCATGTGTAGCCTAGTATTTAATAATTTTCTCGGGTGTTCGAACGCAATCTTGATATTTATGTAAAACTAACCCATTTTACTAATAAATGTAGCACGTGCTTTTTTTTTAAGTATACTGCAGCCGTTCAGTTTGAAGACCCGAATAGTTTGTTTTTAGCCCTATTTGAACTTAAATACTGTATAACAACTATATTGTATTCTTCCTATGGCGAAAAATCCATTTTCCTCTAAAATGAATTAATTTTAAAAAGCTAAAAAATATTTACAGCCTGTTCAAAAGATTGAGGATATATATCCTATTCAAAAGATTAAAGAAAACTTTTATTTTTTTTTTCAAAAACTGGCTCCTTGTACTATTGTACCGGTATCATACGATATATGTATTTGTAGCAGAAAGTTCTTATATATTCCCATGTCGTGAGACACCACTAGAAGTTTCCAGAACCCTCCGAAGATAGTGTTTTTTTTTAAACTGTACCAGGACGAAATCGTTTCAATATTTCGCGTCAGATAACTGAGAAAACTGCGCTTCATTTAAATTCTCTTTACGTATCCGTTTCGTGTTTTTGATCTTCTAGAGGACTTTAACCCCGTTAAATATGCCCTTGAGCGTGTCTTTTATTGACCTGACTGCCCCCTCCCCGCATTCCCACGAGTAGAAAATTGTTTGACAATTTGACTAAGTATTAAGATAATTCATTTAATAATTTATAAAGACTCATTTGAGTATATTCAATCGTAACCGCATGCGTGTCGCTATGAAGATACCAGGTCATATATGAGGGGTCTAGTATCAAAACGTACAATCTCCACTTTTTATAAAAATTGCGATAAAATATGATTTCGGTGCTAAATGTGACGATGAATAAAAAGATAATGTTATTCAGTTTCAAACTGAGCAATATCCCATTCTATTTTACATGCAAATATTGCCTTTAGTTTCAAAATGTACAATCTCCACTGACAAGTTAAAATCAAAACGTGCAATCTCCAAACAACCAATAGGAAAGACCACGTGTTTGACATTTTATTTTTATATTATTAAAATAGAAAGCCGTTTGAGTCTTGATCTGCATGGTATCGTGTTGGAAGTTATTCGAATGTTTGTTTAAACAATGTTAATTACTGTAACCCCGGTAGAGAATAAACGAAATGCACGAAAAAGGCAACGTAATCTAAAAGGTGATATCAGACGGTTCACTTTTCGATTCATTCGGATGAATGATCACTCAGAATGCCGAAATCCAACATCGCTGGATTGGTTCACTTCATTTATCACTTTTGATTCATTTAATGCCTAGACGTTTCATTCTTAATGAAAAATGCTGAATGAAAGACAGAAATGAATAAAAAGTGAACCGTCTGATATTACCTTAAACGATTGGAAGCGATCAAAAGAAAAACGCTTAAAGGTAGAATTTCCTCGGAGCGGCTATCGCTGATGATAATAGCGTAGTGATTATCGCTGAGCGATAATCGCCATTCCTTTTGCACAGTCCAAAAGAATAATAATCACTAAACAAGTTGGTCAAAGAATCTTGGTACGTGGTGAAGCTGCATATAAGAGCGACTTGGGAGCTGATCAATCTATTTGCAAAATGGGCAAGAAGATAGGTGATATTGCCCCGAATGTTATCAAAAAGCAGAATGTGATTAAAGAAAAAAATTGCTACTGTTACTGCTTTGCTTAAAGGCCATTTTGGTGAAAAGTGGAGAGATGATGAGGACTTGGAGTCCTAGACGAAGCAGAAAAGCATTCTGCGGAAGCGATTGCTCGGTCTGTTAGTCCTATTACAACACTGTTTTTCTGATTGTTTGGATGATTAGAGTTGAAATTCAAATATCGGCCGGACCATGTTTTTTTTGTATACCATTTAGTTTTAAATTTTTGGTTCTCAAGATTTCTAATCAATGTCAAGTCAAGAAAATTAATTTGGTTGTTTTCTTCAATTTCAGCTGTAACAGACCGAGCAATCGCCCTAACATCTCCAGAATTTCGACAAGAAACCTTAAATAAAGTTAAACAAACATTACTAAATAACCATTTTCGAGAAAATAAAATTTTAAGAATCTTTAAACAACGCACGCATCTGTTTTATAACAACCTAAAAAAAACACCAAAAAATATTCAAAACAATAAATATGTGGCAATACCTTACACAAATGGCCTATCTGAGAAACTAAAATACATCTTATCCAAGCACAATATCACTGTTTGTCATAAAGCGAATAATCTTTTAAATTGCCTTTACACACCCTTGAAAAGTAAAGTACC
>MU188716.1:0-24017 GCA_016904865.1 Pissodes strobi
TTCATTCTGTGAAAATTTCAGCTTGTAACCCCGAGGTGCCCACAGAAGTCAAGATAAGTTATAAGTAGCACTCTACTATTAGTGTGTGTATCATTGCTATAAAAAAAAAGGTGTCTGTGTTTTTACTAAAATGCAGATCAGAGGGTGTAAACCCCAATTTTTTGAATATTAATATTAAACCGTTTAATTTTGTATCTGCTCACCTGGGAAAGGGGTTTCACGAAAATATCGTGAACAAATTTAAACCTGACACATTAATTCTATTGATTTCTGACACTATTCAGAACATTAAAGGCGCAGAAACAGAAATCACACAGAGCAAAAATGTATTACGACAGACCATTCCGGCCAATGTTTTTCAACAAATTCCGAATAATGCAAATTAAATATACGAGTATATTTTTGCAAAGTAGGATAAAGGAATATCGAAAAAATAAATAAATTACGATACGGAAATACTAAAAAATTGGCTGGATAATCTGAGTTATGTTCAAATTCCTGGTTACGTAGTGGATGTCTTGAGCTTGGCCTCTAATTTTGCTTTACCCATTAAAAATACAATCGATCTGCCAATCTCCGAAGCAATCGCTTCTGTTGAAATTTCCATTAACAAACTAACACTAGAAAAAAAATAAATAAAAAAACACTTGCTAGGTCTCTTGCTAGCGTCTGTATACAATGAGCTTTAATTTCTTGCAAATAGGAATGACTGTAGTAGTTTGCGATAGTATGCAGTTGTTGCATAATAGCAATAGCATGACCTGGTGCCTTGCGATTGCGGTTTCTTGCCACACGCATAAATGATTATAAAACATGCTATGCAGGTAGCAAAAATGGTGTATTGAGATTTGAGAATACTAGCAGACAAATGCCGTTTAATCCTTATATTAGAATAAGGCCAGAGAAGATTTGCAGCATAGTGCAGTAGCGTGCCGTGGGTATAAGGGCGGGAGTGGCGAGCTATTTCGAAAGCGTCGAATGATGAGTCATTTGCCGTTTGCATTAGGAGGCTGAGGCGGGTTAGATACAGGGCGGGGGGGGGGGGGGGGGCATTCGCCCCCCCTGGCCCCCTATACGGCACGCTACTGAGTGCAGAGTAATCCATATATTAGAATAAGGCCAGAGTATAGCAACCCAGTGTTATACTCGGATAGAGAATGTTGAACACCCATGGATAAGATCAAGGGAACGCTAGCACAGCGATGGTACCGCGTTTGAGAGGTTGAGAGAATGTAAACGTATGTGAATGTAAACGTTTGAGATTCGAGACGAGACTCGAATAACATTGAGAACCCCCATGGACAAAGCCTAATGGAGACGCTAGTACAGCGATGGTACCGCGTTTGAGAGAATGTAAATGTAAACGTATGTAAATCAAAACGTTTGAGATTCGAGACGAGATTCGATTGAATGAACTCCCATGGACGATACCAACGGGGAGCTAGGGATGTTGAGAATAATGACATTCCGATAAATTTTGTAGGGTTGAGACGACGACGAGCATGGCTGGATACCACTATGTTACTTGAGTAGAACACTAGAGAGATTAGTGGGTCTCAAAACGTGAAAACTGTCTGGCATGGCGGCTTGCTCCGCTTTCCTGCCGGCATGGCGGCTTGCCGCCATGCCGGCGGGAAAGCTGAGCGCGCTTGGCGCGACTTACTTGTGCGAGGGTTGAGAGACTACTTCATCATACTCACGATTTGATGACAGTTCCTATACTTCGTCACGTATGGAATTTATATGTAAAATACAGGGAAAATCTGCAGCACACCTGATGTCACGCTGTAATTTTTCGAAAGGCTGACATACCGTGTTTAGGTGTATCGTGATCATGATCATACTGAATTCTAGAACGTGATAACTAGATCAACTCGAAGGCGTTGACTCCTCCCTTTCTGGCGCGAGAAGATGCATCAATGCGGAACCTAGAAAAGGGCAAATGATGTAACTACAGAGAAGTTATATGAAACTTAACATCAGCGATTGTCTAGAGTCTAGCATAAACTTATGCATCTTAACACAAATCTGGTCGAAATACGCTGACTAGGAATTATAAATTTGATTATAAAGATCGGAAATTTAGAGGCACTAACTCGATTACCTCAGTCTTGCCGTTATTGGCCGAATGTCCGAATGTGTTCCTGCATAGTGTAGCTGATAGGGCCAGGGTTTGAAATACATTGAAGTGATTGGTTTGCACGAATTATGCGGCTGAATGCAGGACTGCTTCTGTGGGGGTGCCGGTGCAGATGAGTAAACGCTGCTGTTACAACAGATGACGCTAGGAATATCGCGGCTTTTCTGTAGAAAAAATTACTTTAATTCATTAAAAATTTTAATGTTAGTTTTTGATCACTCTGTATTTATTTATTATAAAAATGTCAATACTGACCACTAAAGTAGATCCCCTTCTACAACAAAACCAACTCCAATTAAATAATAAAGGATTTCAATAGGAAAAATTGATGGTTATATTTAGACCTGCAAACGTAATTTTTTGCATAAAATTCAAAATATGTCAAAAACGATTAGACTTAGGTATAGGATATTAGAATATATCCAGAATTTTCCGAGGAATTAAAAAATGCCTTAATATACAGGGTATTCTGTTTAAAATAAAGAAGTTGATGCTTGTCTACGAAAATACGAACACATATATATATAAAAACAATATTTAAGAAGAACAAGTAAATCCAAACAACTTTTGTGTTGAACTTTTTTTGGTACACCCCGTAGATTCTGAGATAAGGTGTCATCCCATAATAAACGGGCCACCCTGTACAAATCGGATTTTTTCAGGAAAACGCCTGACTACTATTCACAACACCGTATGTCCCAAAAAAAAATCGTAGAAATTGGACTGGTAGACAGAGCAATTAACCTAAGTGACAGTTATTACAGATATCTTAATTAAAAACAATCATCCTAAAAACTTTTAAATTATATATTGTGGTATCAACTTTGTATTTGATAGGCTTTTGTGGCGTAAACAATTGTTGCAGATATAAAATCACTCTGATGAAGGCTGCAATAGTATAGTCGAAACATTTATACTTGTAACATAATGACGAAAAATTTAAAACATACACATTTAAACTCCACAAGAGAAAAAATATATAATGATGCTCAAGTAATAGAGAAACGTGTCACATATTAATTGAAGAAAATTAAGACATGACAAAGAGCCAGTCCGATCCTAACAATATATATTCCAGGAAATGCTATGAATATCCGCAATACATTTTATTAACTTCCAGTGAGGGTGTGGCGCAAAAAAATAAAATACATGACCTCAAACTTCTCAAGAAACTCGCGTGTTTTTCATAACGTATAGCCCATCAAGACAAGCGAAATTTCTCGCTTACGAAAAACGTGATATAACACGCCTCAAAGGCGGGTTTCAGCGTGAAAATTAATTCCCAAAACCACGTCGTTCCGCAGACAAATGATTATTTGCTATCTTGCGTCTATATTAGGAATGTTTTCGCGAAATGTTCTTTGTAGCTTCTAGCATTTAAATTGATATAAAGTGTAGTACTTGACATAATTCTTACTTAATTAGAAATGAGAAAAGCTCGTAACTAGGTGAAAGAAAGGTTTGTTAATCAATAATCAAAATCAAAAAGTCTTGTCCGGTCAAAAGCTCGCCAGTAGACTAGTCTAAGTTTATTTTTTGATAGTTTTAGCAGCTTCTTGACTAAATAATAGCAATTTGTGTCATATCCTTATCTTGAAGCATACCTTCCATTTCTGTTTCTTCTCGCATTCGTTAAATAACCCTTCGTCTTTCCAAATATCTGATCTTCGCACTCTCTGTTCAAGTGAATTGGTCGGTATAAACAATTATTTTTGAATCATTGACCACAAAGGGGGGGGGGGGGGGGGTAATTAAGTTTATGATTGACCACTTTAATTAGTGGACTGTATTAAAATAGGGTGGTGGGGGTTTTATACATAGGTTGTGAACTGAAACATGTATTCTCGGTATTATGTACTTTAATAATGCAAGAGAATATTTGGATAAAATATGATTAATATATACAAGAATTTCTAACTACTTTCAAGCATTCATCCTTTCACACATAAAACTAAATAGGTACTGTACATATGGTTAATTATTATTAAATATCTAACAAAACTTCTTAATTATTTAAATCTAAAATTAACTATACGACTAATTTTTTTACTGAAGTTAATGACCGTTCCTTTTCAACTAACTGCCTTTCCTTTCACACAAAATACCTTGTATTTTTCATCTTCTTCGATTCTCTCAATTTAACCTTAACAGAGATGTAAGACTTCGGGCATTTGTTTCGAATCTTGTGGGAGTACTGGAATGGATTTCTCTACTACCAACTTCCGTCCGCCATTTTACCTTCTTCTATCTTTTAAAACAGCAACAGGAGAGACGAGACTCACGAGACGCTATGGCATGGCGTTTCTGTCTTCGAGAAAATGCGCTAAAACGCCCAAAAGAGTTCTTTGTTCAAGCTTGGACAAAGAGAACAGAGTTACAGCAAATATTTTCTAAATATCTGTGCAAACAATGTGAGAAAATGGCCTAAAAGGATTTGACCTGGCGCCAACGGAGCTACAACACTTTAGCTGCTGTTCGAGTGAACGATTGTACTGCACTTAATTGAATTTTTCCCACAGGCATCGCAGGCGGCAAACTGAAATAGAGTGGGAAATTCGCGAGATGCATTTAGAGAGGGTAGCAAATGTTCTTTTTTATTCCACATATTGTTGTTTACACAACGTTGACAGAGACAAATATATATTAAATTTAAACGTTAAAAAACGTTTTCCTTGACAGAGAATGTCAATTTGTTTTTCGCGATTGTTTCATATAATGGAATCTATTGTACCGACAATCCAGGTTCGGACTAAGGAGCAACTGAAATACAGCGCTTTAAATGCACAAATTGTTGTATACCTGGAGTAAAATAAATATATTGGCAGTTAAATTATGGCTCATTCATACTACTGGCACACATGGTGTTATCACCAAACTAAACGGAGAAAAACGACTAGTTAATCCACTTGTTGGGGTGTTTCCCCAACATGAATGCTCCTATAGTTAGATCCGGGTCCAGGCATTCCAATGCAAACTCCTTCTTCTAGGTTCTATCTTTAGTCCATCTGTATACCCGTGAATGATGAATTTTAAAACGCGGGTGGCAGATCCCTTGCAGGGAGGTTACCCATTGTGCGTCCACTCACATACCAATTCAGTCCCGTAGCTCGACTTCTATTATAGCGAATGCACATTGATTCTTTGACTAGCTCTTTCTTATGTCGTCCGGGTTAGTTTGGGTTAGCTTTCGAAGTCAAGCTCGCTTATCCTAGCCAACACTTAACAATCAATACGTTTATAAGTCGACGATTCCTCGACCTCCATGCAGCACCTGCATACCAAATCTCCTACGATCCGCATGGCAATTGCACTTGCTATGCCGGTTCAAGCGGCAGTGCACTAGTAAGGGGCCCTGTCACAAGCCTCACGTACTCTCTCTTCAAAGCAGTGAACTTACCAAAAGCTGGCTCTTCTAAGAGAAGTCTTGCCTGTCTCATTCCTGGAGTAATCCGTCATTGCACTCCTTAGGATGGCGACAGCCGCACCGTAGGACACACCTATTGTATGCTCAAGTCCCATTGAACATATTGCGGAACCCTGCCGTGCCAGACGATGGGCTTCCTCGTTGCTCAGGACATTCGAATGTTCCGGAACCCATACGAAATTGGCCCTATTATGCCCGGACAAGGCTCAAAAGACATCTCTAGGCTTAGACACTAGCAGTTTTAAAGGCCAACAGATTTTACTTTTCCAGAAAATGTAGATCTCCTTCATGCTGAAGGCTATTACCAGATTCTTGTACCCGCATGGCTTTTGGCTTGGAACACGGTTGCAATAGTTCCATACACACCCGCTCCAGTACTACTATCCGTTTTGAAGTCTTCTGTGTTTCAAACCGGGCTGTGCCAGACGTGGTTTGCGGTCTGTCCAAACCACGTATCCCCATCTGATAGCGGGCATTATGATGTTACCTCTCATTAAGTTTCCCGGGCAATCATCAACCTGCCTTTTTCAAATTAGAGTGTCTCCCTTCGGACACATATTGTTCCTTAAATGACAGATACGTTTCAGCCTGTATGCAGACCTCAAGGCTTCATGTTTCAGTCAGTCTCTCAAGAGCCCTGGTGGGTGCCGTCCTCATAATACCTGTAATTCTCACGCTAACCAGTCTCTGAATTCTATCTGTATTTGATAATAGGGCATGCTACAGCCGTATAAATCCAATGGAGGATCCTCGGCTATATACTCCACGTACATCAAAAAACTCTTTTACAAGCTCATGGAGCATTATTCGCCTTCTTGATGCGGCTGCATACTTTGTCTTTACAGGTCAACTTAAAGTCCAGTATTACCCTAAAATGCTTGATTGATCCTTTATAGCTCAACCGCTGACCGAACAAGTTAATGGTTGGGACAATTTCTTATATTCTACGTTTTCTCTATAAACCTATATGATATATACGAAATGTCTCTTCATCTTTCTCATCTCTTTCCCTATTAGTTTAGGCTCTCGAAAAACCACTTTAAAAAGGGTGATAGAAGTTAGAATTACGTCACCACCATTTCTAGAATTGAAAAATAAGAAGAACGCCTAAACGTTAGGCTAGCAAATTCTCATCAGCGATACGCAGATAAAACGAGAAATATCAAATCAGTCAGCTAAATATATTTTAATTTATTGAGCAATTTTGAAAAGAATAAAATTTTTAGAAAATTTTTCAAGGCTTACACCATGCCACTGAAGCTGTCTGCCAGAATCGCTGTGGGCAGGTTTTCATTGCCCCTTGTAGAAGCTAGATGCTATAGCTATAAGCTAGCTATGTAATGCTTCATGAATCTCGCATCTGAATGTCAAGATATGCTATATTTAGTAAATCTTAAAAAAAAATAATTTTCTGTAAGAAACTTGCAGACGGAAGACTTTTAGGTATCCAGAAAGTGTAGATTTTAATACATCATATTTGATTAAAATATTGTAAGTTTATGCTCGAAGACTGATTCCAAAGAGACTATGGAATACATCTAAAGAGGTTCCCGAATTTTTCCAATATAAGCAATGTTGTTTAAAAGAGAAAATATGGTTCCACAAAAATTCAATATTCTTAAATAATAAATATGCAAAGAAACTAGAAAAAAATAACAGCAAATACTAACAATTTATGCTATTCTTACCACAAACAAACCTTTCAACTTTCCACTGTTTTTCAAATTATTCATTAAAAATTCCTTATTATTTTCAGTTGTCAAGCAAAAATACGATATTCAAGTTCACGACGAGTATGTGATAGCCGGCAACACCGCAGTTCTCAAATGCAAAATACCCAATTATGTATCCGACTACGTGATGGTTACGTCGTGGATCCAAGATGAAAATGTCAACATTTACCCCAACACTGACATTGGTGGAAAATACGTCGTTCTGGGCAACGGCGACTTATACATTAGCAACGCTGGACCTGGAGACGGCTATAAAAACTACGCTTGCAGAACCGTTCATCGGCTAACAGGTATTTTTCCTATATGTAATTTAATTATTTTGTTGTATATATTTGCCGCATTTTAAGTCGCAACACGTATTTATTGATCTCTGTTTCTAAACGTAGACGTAGAGTGCCATAACGGTTTAGACCGTAAAAATTATAACGAGCTAGCCAGTTAAGAATTTTCACAGATCCCTGCAGTTGCGATAGAAACGATTATGTGTTACTGTTGGAACATTAGAAATAATAGATGACATTGTCACAAATTTATGAATGCTCATGTTTTTGATCAAATATTTACTATTTAGAATCCAATTAACCATTGTACAATGCTCTAACATTATTCGAACTGTACATGCGTAGTTGCGTACAAACTTCTAGTTTGCAATGTAAATTACTTTGCTCTATATTTTATTTCACTTCAATCTAATTAATCTTAAATATAACTAAAAAAATGCTTTCGAATAACGCTTTACGAGAAATACAGACCAACTGAATATTTTACTATTACTTAGAATAAAATCGTACGTTAAGTTCGGCTGCATTCAATTATTAGTTTAAAAAAAATAATAATAAATATCCCAATTTTTCTTACACGACAAGAACGTTTTCTTCCTTTACATCGATGCAATTCACGCTATACTCCATGGAGCGATAGTAATCAATTTCAGCAGATTGAATCAGCAACACCCAAATGCTAAATTCACTATGAGAATTGAATAAGCCATACGAATCAGCGCCATTCGCTCTCTAAATATGCTCGTAAAGAGGAATAAAGAGTAGCTTAAGGGCATCCTATTTGCACGGATAGATATATAACATAAGTGCTAGTTTTAATCACAATTCATCTTCATTAGTATTTAGGTACGCCTCTCTTTATTGGTAATAATAATTTACTATCATGGGAAATAGATAATCTGACTGAAGCTCTGAGAAGAAGAGACTAATAAGAACCTATCAATAGGCAGTGGTGTGGTTCTAGCATTAATTAACCAACGAATATTGTATTATATATTTCGCCTTAACGTTTCTTAAATCGTAAAATATAAACATGGTAATCTACGTGTAAGGGAAGCTTAATACTTATTTTTGCTATATCCTTGAGGATTATAAAGTATGTAAATACTAAAAATAAACAAGTTGTTTAAAATAATGCTGCTAAACATCAACCTTTCATAGGGCGTATCAAAAATGAAAATACACCTTAAATCATAATATACGGCTCATCAGGATTGTAAAAGCAAAAACTCGGATAATTTGTTAAAGTAAAGATCTACATACATTATATGCATTATCTCAAATGCCTCGCGTGATCTAAAGCGGTTTTGATAGGATCTAAGAGAAAGAACTAAGCTTTGTTAATTATCAAAGACGTGAAAGTGGCCTAAAATACAGGGTGTCCGGAAATAGCATCGCCAAATTACAGAGGGTGTTTCTACATAAGAAAAGATGAACATTTTGTCATATGAACATGGGTCCGAAAATGCATAGTTTCCAAGATACAGGGTGTCAAACTTTTTATAAAAAATCAGTTTTTTGTTAATATCCTAAATATGATTTCACTGATTTTGTTGAAATTTGGCAGGGTTATCTGTAGTAATAAGGGGCTCATTCAGCCTTAATTAGATTAAAAATATAAAGTCCAGTGGCGTCCCGGAGGGCATCATACCGAATATTATTAACAAAAAAAAGTGTGCGCCGCTGACTTTTTCAAACACTTTATATTTTTTTCGTATAAAGCAACTAAAAATACATAATTTTTGATTCTCGAGTTGTTTTCGTATCATGCGTCATTTTCGATAAAAAAAAGTAAAAACCGGTTTATTACATTTCCAAACTTTTTTGATAAAATCGATAGTTTAATTTATATCTTAAATATGCTTTTACCGATTTTGTTGAAATTTAATAGGGTTATCTGTAGTAATAGGCGGCTCATTTAGCCTTTATTAGATTCAAAATATAATGTCCAGTGGCGTCCCGGGGGGCATCATACCGAATATTATTGACAAATAAATGTGCGCCACTGACTCTTTTAAACATTTTATATTTTTTTCGTATTAAGCAACTAAAAATGCAACATTTTTGTCTCTTAATTTCTTTTCGTATCTTGCTTCGTTTTCGAGAAAAAAAATAAAACCAGTTTATTACAGCGTTTGATGTAGAATTTGGTGCCCTAAAGAAATGTAATAAATTGGTTTTTATTTTTTTTCTCGAAAACGAAGCTAGATACAAAAACAATTTAAGAAACAAAAATGTTGTATTTTTAGCTGCTTAATACGAAAAAAATATAAAATGTTTAAAAGACTCAGTGGCGCACACTTCTTTGTCAATAATATTCGGTATGATGCCTCCCGAGACGCCACTGGACATTATATTTTTAATCTAGTAAAGGCTAAATGAGCCGCCTATTACTACAGATAAACCTATTAAATTTCAACAAAATTGGTAAAAGCATATTTAAGATATAAATAAAAATATCGATTTAATCAAAAAAGTTTGGAAATGTAATAAACCGGTTTTTACTTTTTTGTATCGAAAATGACGCAAGATACGAAAACAACTCAAGAATCAAAAATATTGTATTTTTAGTTGCCTAATACGAAACAAATATAAAATGTTTGAAATAGTCAGCGGCGCACACTTTTTTTGTCAATAATATTCGGCATGATGCCCTCCGGGACGCCACTGGACTTTATATTTTTAATCTAATTAAGGCTAAATAAGCCCCTTATTACTAGAGATAACCCTGCCAAATTTCAACAAAATGAGTAAAATAATACTTAAGATATTAACAAAAAACTGATTTTTTATAAAAAGTAGCTTGGAAACTATGCATTTTCGGACCCACGTTCATATGAAAAAATGTTCATGTTTTCTTATGTAGAATCACCCTCTGTAATTTGGCAATGCTATTTCCGGACACCCTGTATACACATATATAAATAACATTTAGGTTAAATATTTTACAGATGGTAGTCTATTTGAAAAGAGGTTAGGTTTCACAGATTTGCATACCTACCTACTTGAACAATTTTGGACACTAAATAGCCTCAGATATAATTCGGGACTGTAAAAGTTGAAGAAATAACCCAAACCACGGTATACTGTTTAGGATACGTTCCATAAAAGCGAGGATGAAAGCTTTCATACAACCTAGGATAACTTGTATTTATAATCATGATTTCCTGTCATGGGGAATAGTCTGACTGAAGCTCTGACAAAAAGAGACTAATAAGAACCCATCAATATGCAGTATTGTAGTTCTAGCATTAATTAGCGATCGAATATTGCAATATATATTTCGGTGCACCGTTTCTCTAATCGTAAAATATAAACACACAATCTTGGTTTTTATGCTAATTTACGGGTAAGGAAAGCTGGATATTTATTTTCGCTACGTTCTTGAGGATTATTGATGGATGTAAATACTAAAAATAAACAGCTTGTTCAGAATACTCCTGCAAAACACCAGTCTTCCATAGGGCGTGTCAAAAATGAAAATTTCAGCAGATTAAATCAGCAACACCCAAATTTTCAATTGACTAGGAGAATGGATCATGCTCGTAAAGAGGGAAAAATGGTTTAGGGCAGGGCATCCTATTTGCACGAGTAGATATACAAGTGTCAGCTTTAATCACAATTCATCTCGAGAACATACATTCATTAGTATTTAAGGTACGGCTCTTTCTTTTTTTTTATGTCCAGCACACACACGAAAGGAAAATCCTATACCACTCAACGAGTGATGCGTGTGCAGAGGACGTTGGACTTGAAGCGCTGTAGGCTGTAGTTTTCGAAAAAGACGTTACTCGGAAGTCCATTCCAGAGCGAGGCAGTCCTCCAGATAAAAAAGTGCCGTAATAGGGACGTCCTAGGTGTTCGTAACTGAATCGTATGTTGATGAGCGCTGTCTGACGGGTGTTTCTGTTTGGCACATCTCTGGGTGGAATCATAAGTGCCAGCTCATTCGAACACCTTCCGTAGTAGTATCGATAGTAAATGGATAGGCTCGACACTTTTCCTCGATGTTCAAGGTTATCAAGTTTTTTACTCAACTCTGGGTCATCTACAAGAGGGACTACTCTCCTCTGTATGAATAGGGGTCGTCATTTTCTTGATAACTTCTTGATCTTGTCTTGATTTCAAGACAAGATCATGACAAGAAATTAGTTATCAAGTTCAAGATTTCTTGGCAAGAAATCAAGAAATTCTTGAAAATATTAAATTAAAAAAAGCACATTTTTTGCTAGTTTATTAGGGAAAAAACAAAGCACTGCAACATTTTTAATGGAAGGATAAAAAAATTATTATGCAAAAATGTTTATGTTACCAAGCGGCACTTTGTCGCATGTCCAAAGTTAACATATTATTATACCTACAACATTAAATTGGAACCTTCTTTAATGCTTAATAACTTTTTCCAAAGTTTTTTTTATCATTTTTGGATATGTTATGGCCTGAGGTATTGGGACTAAAAAGAACTTTGCACAGTTAGTCTACTTCAGTGGCGTACAGAAAAGGGGGTATTTTTCAAAACCAAACCAGGTCGTTGCAAAAATCGGCCAAATGAAATAAATATGTAAAAATAGGCAAAAAATTATTTGAAAGGGTTCGAAATATTGACTATTAAAAAATGAGGTCAATACAAACAAAATAAAAATTGATGCTTTAATTTTGGTAAAACTATGTCTTGTGGGCTAAATTATAATTTTTTAATGCTTATTTTCAAAGGATTTTTTTTTATCATTTTTGGATATCCTATGGCCTAAGATATTAGAATCAAAAAGAACTTTGCAAAGCGGATCTACTTCAGTGGCATACAGAAATTTTGGATTTACGTAAAATATTTTAAATAAAAAAAAATAATTTTTCAACGCTGCGAACTGTAAAACAATACTATCCTGACCACGTGACCCTCGATTCTACGCATAAAGCATAAAAATCACATCAACCAATCCCATCCCGACTTTAAACGGGGGTTCCCCTTTCGTCAAGATGTCAAGAATTTTCAAGATTTCTTGAGTCAAGACAAGACACCAACTCTCAAGAAATGGTCGACAAGATTTTTTTTTATTTCTTGAAAATATTTCAAGACAAGACAAGAAATTGCTTGTCAAGACAAGATTTCTTGTCTTGCCGATCCCTATGTATGAAGTCCAATATCTTGAGCAAGTGTTTGGGTGCCAAGCTCCACAAATAGGAACAGTATCCCAGAGATGGTCTCATCTGAGCCGTATAAAGTAGTAAGAGCTGATGAGGTGTATACAGCTTTTTTTCTCTATAAAGTACTTCTAGCTATTTATGCTGCTGCCTTGGCGATTTTGGTGACGTGATTACGTCAAGACATGTTGTTTTCCAAGTTGGCGCCCAGCAAGCTTATAGATGAGGCCAGAGTCAGTGTTTATCCTGTCATTGATAAGTCAGGTCCTGCGGTGTTGGCTTTTTTTGAAAAGACAGCTGCTTGAGTGTTTCCTGCGTCAAACTGAACACTGTTTTCCTTACTCCATTCCACGATGACATTCACATCCTCATTGATGGCAGGAATCTGATGTTGTCGCTCGCGTTGGGAACAAGCAGCGGTTATTGGAGTCCGTGACATGAATGAGGGTATAAGAGTGCTGTCGTCTGCAAAGCTGTAAATAGAATTGTTGGTCTTATCTAAGAGATCGTTGATATTAAGCAGGAACAGTGTGGGAGATAAAATATACCCTGAACTTCGGCATTAATTCTAATTCCTGTTCCAATACCAACTCGGATGATTCGATCCCTTAAAAAATTGGAAAGCCATAGAAGCAGTGCTGGTGGTAGTCCTTATGTTGTCAATTTGCTTAACCCGTCATTACACTCTATGAAATGCTTTGGATATATCTAGAGCCACTGCACGAGATTCACAGTATCTCTCAATGGCTTTGATCCACAGGTAGGTCGCGTAAGTCGGGAGATCTCTCGCTGATCTGTCCTGGTGGAAGCCATACTGGCGATCGCTTATGCTTGCCGATTCGAGATATTTTAAGAGCTGTTCGTTGATCAGTTTCACCGTGACTTTGGACACGACGGGAACTAAAGCCATTGAATGATAGTTATTTGGAATCAATATTTTACTTTTCTTTGGTATTGGTTGTACCTGAGGGCATTTACAGCTAGAAGGAAAGCATAAAGTTCTGTATAAGAGGGAAAAAGCCTGCATAGTGGAGCTGTTAGTTCAGCAGCATATTTCTTAAGTATAGTGTCGTTGAGTATTCGTTGTACTTCGCGCTGGCGAAATACTAGACTTGGCATTGAGGAATTCACTATCGGGATAGTTGGGGGAGTTTTTCCTTGAGGATTTAAGGTAGAATTTGATGCAAACATTTCGGCAAGAATGTTTGCTTTTTCTTTGGCCGTTTCCGCTATTGAGCCATCATCTTTAGTCAGTGGTGGAATTGGGCAACCAAGAATGACAG
Organism: Pissodes strobi; assembly: GCA_016904865.1. NCBI lineage: Eukaryota > Metazoa > Arthropoda > Insecta > Coleoptera > Curculionidae > Pissodes > Pissodes strobi. The sequence goes on from MU188716.1 coordinate 14,004, forward strand.
CTTTGACAACTGACCAAAGGGATCTTGATCTATTAAGACAGTTGAGAAGCTTGTTCTTGATCTGCTCGTTATATCCCTTCTTGCTCTCGTCAGTGATCCGCTTGCACTGTCATGATGAATATATTTCGATTTTCGGCTGTCGGATTTCGGCGTCATTTGCGGTAGGCGGCATTTTTAGCATTGACCGCTCTTGAGAAGTTTTTCCCCAACCACGGTATACTGTTTAGGATACGTTCCATAAAAGAGAGGATGAAAGCTTTCATACAACCTAGGATAACTTGTATTTATAATCATGATTTCCTATCATGGGAAATAGATAATCTGACTGAAGCTCTGAGAAAAAGAGACTAATAAGAACCCATCAATATGCAGTATTGTAGTTCTAGCATTAATTAGCGATCGAATATTGCAATATATATTTCGGTGCACCGTTTCTCTAATCGTAAAATATAAACACACAATCGTTGTTTTTATGCTAATTTATGGGTAAGGAAAGCTGGATATTTATTTTCGCTATGTTCTTGAGGATTATTGATGGATGTAAATACTAAAAATAAACAGCTTGTTCAGAACACTCCTGCAAAACATCAGTCTTGCATAGGGCGTATCAAAAATGAAAATAAACCTAAAATTATAATATCTGGTTCATCAGGATTGTAAAAGCGAAAACTCAGATAATTCATTAAAGCGAATATCTACATACGTTTCACATTATCTCGCGTAATCCAAAGCAGTTGTGATAGGATCTAAGGGTAAGACCTAAGCCTTGTTAATTATCAAAAACGTGAAACCGCCCTTATAACAAATACACATCTATGACACTTAAATATAAATAAATAAATATTTTACAGATCGTAGTCTATGTGAAAAAAGGATAATACTTTATCTTGATTTCACAGATTCGCCTACCTATACTTGAATATTCCTGGAGACTAAATAGCCTCGTATATAACTCTGCAAAAGTTGAACAAATAAGTAAAGCTCGGATTTATAGGTAAAAAAATTTGAAGGAAAAGGCGCCTACATAGGCTTAGATTTTTATCAAAATAGGCGGAAATATTGAGATATAGGTAACTGCCTACATCTGTGCCTACAAGTAAATATATATTATACAAAAATTATTTAATTTTTTACATTTCCTTTGACAATTCCTTGACAATTTATTAAATAAACAAAACAAACTTTTTAAATAATTATAAAATAATAACAATAACATAACAAGTTAATTAAGTATTGTTACAATTTAAGTTTTTTCGTTTATAGCTACAACCAAATGCTTTTCTATTTCAATATTTTTAGTTTTGAAGCACTGCCTTTTATCGCTTAATCTAAGTTTATACATTAAAAAAGTACGCTCTACGTCGACAGATGCAACTGGAGCAAATTTGAGAGAGGATAATATAGCAGGTTCACTGTGTAATTCTTCGGAAAACTCCCCGTTCAAGGCCTTAGAAATAAGAAATAGAACCGAGTAGCCTTCATTTTCGTCAAAAACATCTATCAATGTTTAGAAATTGTACTTCTAATACTCCCGGATGCTAAATTAATTGTTGATTTTAAATCATATATTAACTGATTCACATAAAGGTACTTCCTGCCTTTCCAACATAGGAATTGTTTTAGCAATTAATTTAAAATTATTATGGATATATGAGAGTTTAATTTTTATTTTTTAAGAATACTTCTTGTTTCTTAAATTGCTTCAGAAGAACTGGTTCTATCTGACTGCACTGTTTAAAGTAAAACAAAACTGTTTCAAGCCAATAAGTTCTCCACTTTGTAACTACTGGTTTAGAAGGCAATGAGACACCGAGAAGATTTTATTTATAGAACTACACTCTTAATAAAGCCTTCAAAAAACTTTTTTCACATAATTGACGAAATCATTCAACAATGGAACGTGATTTCGTTTTTCTTCAGCAATTTCATTTACCCCGTGGGCAACACAAGTGCAATGGATCAAGTTAGGATAAAAGATCTGTAAATTTGCTGCAGCTTTTAGCATATATGCGGCAGCATCTGAAAGCATTAGTACTATTTTATTGAACGGGATAGCAACTATCTTGTATATATCCATTTTATAATAAGTATTTTATTATAAAATGATATATCTAGTAATAGTAAAATTGTTATTTTTTTCTAATTCTTCGATAGCAATTAAATAAGGTCTGCTTGGAAAATTTTCCTTCAAAATTCCAATCATTAAATTAGTTATATGTCTACCGCACACATCTGCCGTTTCATTCACAACAATATAAAAGAAATTGCCTTTTAACCCTCGTTTAATTTTTGAAATACACTCTACATAGTACTTGTGTAAAGTTTGTTTCCTCAACGTACTCTCATCTGGGATAGATTTATTAAACTATCTTTGAAAAAATTTCTTAAAACTAGGATTATTTACTTTATAGAAGGAATGTTAGATGTGATCATCATCTGGCTTATATCAAATTAAAACGTATCCTCCTCCTTCTTTTTTGAACTGCTTAAACTTTCTCGCAGAGAAGTTTGGATCAATTTAGATGAGTTACATATTTCGGAGTTTCTTTTATGAAGTGCATGGCGTCTCACAATGCTGACCAATGTAATACTTTTTAGTACTTAAAATCTGTACATTAAACGAAATAACAATTAGGAGTGTTAGCCTGTGGATTCTAGTTATCGACGCAGACAGGGAAAAAACCTACTTATATAGGTAACTCATCGCTTTGACCTACGGTTTACAAAATACTCCATCTCCTGCTATGGAAAGCCCCTGATATGGTCGGCTGCACTTACTTAGAGCACATCTTTATATTAACGAAATTCCTAAATTTAATTAAAAATAAATCGCTTCAAATTCGTCTAAAAATTGATGTTTACACCTATTGCTTTGGTCTGCAAAAACAATAAAACTACACTGCCGAAGTAACCAAACAATGAACTTTTCCCAATTGGGTCACAAACAACTTACTTGGAACACACATTTTGAAAAATATAATAATTGGGAAATACTATCTCGTTCCTTTGTCAAAATGCGGGCGGGGCCGGCCGTCAAACTTTACCGGCGCCATTGCCCTTAATATCACTTAATTTATGCTTAAACATGATTCCCAAGAACATATGTCAGATAGAAGTATAATAAATTAATAAGTAATAAAATTCTTCGGCGAAGAGCGTTAGGTACCTACAATTCTTTCAATGGTGCATATTTCTATAATATTATAGCTAAACAAGCAAAATAGGCCAATAATGCAATTTGCCTACAAACCGCGCTTTGCAAATAAGTAATGAATTTCAGCCGATTAAATCAGCAAGATCCTAATGTTAAATTCACTAAGAGAATTAAATATGCTCGTTAAGAGGAAAAATGGTAGCTTAAGGGCATCCTATTTGCACAAATATATATCTATCTAAGGGTCAGTTTTAATCCCAATTCATCTCGATAACATACCTTCATTAGTATTTAGGTACGTCCAGAGACAAAGGAGAGACGCGCAACTCAATGTTAATAAATCATCCGAGAGAGAGCGAAAGCTGTCATGCCTTCTTTGTCTCTCTTCTAGGGAAATGAGCGCAGATGGCGCACGAGACGGCCGCTTTCGTTTGCCCGCCAAATTCAAATAACTATCTCTTTTCTTCTTTATTTTTCAAAATTTACAGGTTCAATTAAATAAATACTCGCATATAATGCAAAATGTCATTTATTTGGTTTTGATGTATATTTTTCTTACAGACAATACGAATCAATTTCACTAAATGAAGTAACATTGGAAAACTTCCCATTTATTAAATTGAATATAAACATAATTGCACTAATGTTACTTTCGATTATTATTTCTGAAATGTAAGCCAATAGAATCGAAAGATGCATAATTTCAACTAATAGACAAACGCAAATAATACCTATAAGGACAAAGACGTTGTCTTCCATCGAGCAACCAGACTGAACATGCTCGCAACAAATTATCATAATGATAAATAATATACATTCTAATCACTAATAAAAGTCAATAATTTAAGGTGGCAAACTATGAGAATCGCTCAATGAATCACAAAAAAAAACGTAAACAGCACAACGAAACAAAGCGACCATAAAGACTAGTTCTCAGAGCCTCGACTCTCGCCCGCGACAATCCCCACTTCATGCGTTTTCAATGGCGAGCGACAGCTGTAACGTCACGATGATGTCAACCATCTGTCATTTTACACAATATCCCCAATGAAAATTAGGTGAAGTTGATTCAAACCAACTACAGCGACAACAAACTGACGACAATGTAGAGGGGGTTAGGGGCTCTGACGTTCCTTGTCTCCTATTGGCCAGAGAGAGTGTAACTGACGACAGTCGAAGCTCTGAGAACTAGGCTTTACAGGTAGTATGTGAATGCCTTGACAAGCCGTCATCGATCAGCGCGCGTCACTGTCACCCTTTGAAAAGGGAAGGGAGTGGACGGGTAAAACCGGCAGCTGTTCTGTTACGGGTTGGCTCCACGATTTGACAAGCGCCATACATTTTCGTCACTAAATTATATATATTATTTTATACTTATAATACTTCTATTACTGGCTTAAATCACAAAATGCAATGATTGAAATATAACAAATAAATATATTTCCTTAAAACATCAAAACAATGTACGCAACTGCGCGACAGGCCATTTTCAAGGGGAATTATGTGATTCTTATTAGCAATCATGACTGAAAAATGTTAACAAAGCTAGTATAAAATTACAAAGAAAGGCAGCTTGAAGTATACACGTAATCATATTTTGAAATAATCTATATCTCAGCTCACACAAAGAAAATAAATAATAAATATTAGCGTCAGCAAGAACTAGGTGTAAATTATATTTACCTGTGAAAAGTAATTCCAGGCTCCTTTCGGTCGTTACGACTTTTACAGCCATAAGCACAACAAAACACCATATTGTTATGGAAAAATTGAATTATTTTGATAGTTTTTCACAACAAAAATCACCAAAATACATGGAGGTGCCATGCCGCTTTCAATGTCTGGCTCCTATTAATGGCGTCCGTTCGATTTTTGATCACACGTACTGCGCGCTGCCGTAAAGCGAGATTATCTGTCCACTCCCTTCCCTTGTCAAATCTGTCACCGTTCTGTTGCAGCGTTGTCAAATTGATTTTTTTTATTCATGGTATATCTTTTGTTTCTTAACCAAAATGTATGTACAGAAATTGTAGGCAACTTGGCAATGACGGGGAAAGGGATGACTGCTCCATTTACGTTCATTTCCCCAGATGAATGACAAGGAAATAAGTATAGGAACTTACGTGAAACAAAAAGCGATAAAGAACAGTGGACAAATTTACTACGCCGGTAACCGGTCTCCGCCTTGTCTCTGGTAGAGATGTTTATCAATACCAACTCGGATCCTTCGATCCCTTAAGTAATTGGAAAGCCATAGAAGCAGTGCTGGTGGTAGTCTGTATGCTGTCAATTTGCTTATCAATCCGTCATGCCACAACCTATCAAATGCTTTGGACATGATGGGAACAAAGGCAATTGGTCGGTAGTTATTTCGAATAGTTTTTACCTTTCTTCGGGATTGGTTGCACCTGAGCGAAATTCTAGCTAGACGGAAAGCATGCAGTTCTGTATGATAGGCAGAAAAGCCTACATAGTGGAGCTGTTAGTTCAGTAGAACACTTATATTCCGGGAAATCCATCCGGTCCTGTGGCCTTATTAGTGACTAGGTTTTTGAGTATTCGTTTCACTTCGCGTTGGTGAAATACCAGGTCTGACACTGAGGAATTCATTCTGGGGATAGTTGTGGGAGTCCTTCCTTGAGGATTTAAGGTAGAATTCGATGCAAACATTTCGTCAAGAATGTTCGGTTTTTCTTTGGCCCTTTCCGTCATTGAGCCGTCATCTTTGGTCAGTGGTAGTATTAACGTCTTTGAGAAACCTTGATTGACAGCTTTGGCAACTGACCAAAAGGATCTTGATCCGTTAGGGCAGTTGAGAAGCTTGTTCTTGATCTGCTCGTTATATCCTTCTTACTCTCGTCAATGGTCCGCTTAAACTGGTCTCTAGTCGTAATGGATATATTTCGATTTTCGGCTGTCGGATCTCGGCGCCATTTGCGGTAAGCGGCATTTTTAGCATTGGTCGCTCTAAAGCAGTTTGCCCAAACCATGGTTTACTGGTTGAGATACGCAGTGGCGGAACAACGTAACCACGGGCCTGTGTGCGGAAGTTTTGCCGGGCCCCTATTATGATACGGAGTATTGACAACTATATTAATATATGAATTTTGGGTACATAAAATAGTATATTATGATATAAGTGTATAAGAGGGCCTTTAAAGCACGCGCGACATATTTCAAAATACGACGCGCAGCGGAGTGTTTTGTAAGTCGCAAGGTCTTTACAGGACTTTTATACACGTATATCATACGCTATTTTTTATTACGAATGCATCATATTCTCAAAAATGTTTTAAATATTAAACTTAAGGGATATATTGACGAATATATTAATCTGTCACATTTGACATGATCAAATATTTCTATAGCAACCTTTAAAAAATAGGCGCATCATAAACATCATTTTAAGCACGCTGCAGCGTGCGATAATCGTTGATTATGATGCATGCGTAATAAAAAAGCAATTATTATACTGATAAGTATTTAATTTTCTAAACATAGAAAAATCTGGAAGTACAAATCAAAAACAATTTGTAATAATTTATATACGTACTTGTACAGAAACAATTTTTCTTCGAAATTAATATGATAAAAATAAAATAACAAAATATTGGACATTCTTCAACAATAACGAAAAAAAAAACCTTTCAAATATTTACGAACTAACTCGAAAAATCTTTTTCCTTGCTTTTGCATGCGCAAAATTTTAAATAAGATTGGAAATATCTATTTTTTGAGCTTCCTCATTTTCTATAGAAATAATTGCTAAAGCTGATAATTTTTGATTGGTCATGCAATTTCTCAAATAAGTTTTAATCAACTTTAACTTGGAAAAAGACTGTTCAGCTGGTGCAACCGAAATAGGGATGGTCAAAAAAATAATACAGGCAGTTACAATTTCACTAAAACTGGAGGATGAATAATAATTTCTTGCCAAAATAAAATCTAATAAATCAAAAACAAAAGATAAATTATCTAAATCGTTCTTAAAACATTCTCTAAATGAAAGCACTTGGGATGAAATTGTGTCCGCAATATCCTCTGGATATTGAAGATGCAGGTTTTGACTCATATCATAAATATCATTATCAGAAAGAGAAGGATCTCGTAAAACGTTGGGGAGTAAAATGGGGAAATAAGAACAAATTTTGTCATGGCCGAAACTTCGATTTTTTAATTGAACTCTAATTATATCTATAGTTTTAAAAAACACATTTATTCTAAACCAAACAACTTAATAATGGTTATTCACATCATCAAAAAATATTTTTGGTCTTGATATCCATTTGTTCTCGAATTCAGTAGTAGCCAAAGTAGCAGCTTCCATCTAATTACATCAAATTTTTTTCTTATTTGATTTATGGTTTCAGTGGCCGTGGTAAACATTTTAGACGTAGCTTCCATATTTTGCTCTTTTTTTTTGTAAAAGTTTTGACTATGTATCAATATTCTTTAAAATTTTATTTTGAAAAACAATAACAAAAACTGTTTCAAATTTTTCCAATTTGTTCCTTAAAGACATTGTCTAAGTCGCCCGAATCGCCGACAGGTACACACACCGGCGGCCTTTGAACTAAATGCCAAAAAAAAACAATAAAAAAATAAAGACAGTTTCATGTGAATATTTATAAAAGTATTGAGTATTTTGTGGGTCCGTGACCGCAATATTTCAATTTTTCTATGAGAATATTGTTTTTTGATTTTTTTGTTTTGCATTTTCATATTTCTGGCTCCGGGTCCGTGCCCCGGGCCTTTTTTTAACCCGGGCCTGTGTGCTTCGCACACATTGCACACCGGTAGTTTCGCCACTGGAGATACGTTCCATAAAAAAAGGGATGAAAATTTCCATACCAACTAGGATAACTTGTATTTGTAATCATAATTTCCTATCATGGGAAATATATAATCTTACTGAAGCGCTGAGAAGAAGAGACTAATAAGAACCCATCAATAGGTAGTAGTGGAGTTCTAGCATTAATTAGCGATTGAATATATTGCAGTATAACATACCCAGGTCCGTTCAACAAGGTTGAATGAGATAAGTTGTGCTTTGTCTTTATTTTGCCAATGATCGTCAAACCAGATTAACAAAAAAACAATAAATACCTACGTTGTGTTATAACTCTACCTTGCAAAATTTTACTTATCCAGAATTCGCACGACTTTAACAAAATTAGGGAAATTTGAGGAATAAGGTCTGGTATGTAAAGCAAACCACAAATTTGTAATACACCTACTTTATTAATTAGAGAGAAACCGTGCCATACTCAGCCTGGAACTCACGAGGGAAAAGAGCATGGCAGAGAAAACCTCGATCACAATTCCAAAAACCGAACCATGCTGCGCCATATAATAAAAATTAAATTACTGTCCCCGTGCCAAAAGTTGTCGTTCCACACTTGTGACAATGCTGTTTTAAATGTCTAAAACTGAAGAGTTTGGTATTAGTTAGCCATACATCGCCAGCAGGTACTGAGGTCCCATACGGGAGGTTACTCAGCTATAGTTGCAATTTGAGCCAATGACCATTTTAAATGATAAATAATCATTCATGCTAGGATATTCGCCCAGTCAGGGCAGGAAAATGTTAGTAGATTCACCAAGTCCCTTGCTTACAATCTCAGTCATACTAAAACTAAAATCCCAGCACGAAAAGACAGAAAATAATTAATATTTTTGTTTTCATTTAAAGCTATGTTGTGCACAGCATAAATGAAAACATCACTTCACATCATAAATGAAAAACCATTCACAAAATAAACTGTTCACTGAATGTATACGATATTTTGATTTCACAGACTTGCATACCTACTTCAATATGTCTGAAGACTAAATAGCGTCGGATATACCTTGCGACTGTAAAAGTTGAACAAATAAGTAATAAAATTAATTTAAGAAGATTTAAATCAGCAACACCCAAATGTTAAATTCACAATGAAAATTGAACCAGTCGGCATTCATTTCTAAAATATGCTCGTAGAAAGGAAAATGAATGGTGAATTAAAGACACGAAGCTTCAAAAAAGAAAAAGAAACGAGCAAGGAAGTTACAGAGACCTTAATTTCTTGATCTTAACTTGGAGTTAATTTTTCCCTTAGTTTCCAAAATGATTAAATTACGAAATGCGCCAACTAACCTATTGCGAAAATGGTCGCTAAACAAACAAATCCCAATGTCTTGTACTCAGTGCAAACATATTTAAGAGACTGCAATAATTCCGATTACATTCAAACAGGGATAACAGGATTATCCGTTAATTCCATTAAGTTGCTTGATTGCGCTCCACCACACATTTCCGTAATTACTCCGTAGATAATACAATAGAGGAAAATCAATGGCACCTATTTCTGTTTTAGTTTCAGTTAATCACTTTGACAAATTCTGCCGAATTTATTTAAGGTATCGATTTTGCTGGTAATTAGTCAGTTAAGTGACCTACTAACTAGGCTAGACATTTTCCGTAAGACAGATTCATTTACTGAAACTTCAACCTTAATAAATATTAGCTAAAGTGCTCTCGGCTTGCTAGTAACTCTGGAAGACGCTAAAACTTTATATAAAGTTGTTCAAGTAATAAATGAAATGTAATATGATAAAATTTAGCAAGTAAAGCGGTAAAACCATAAAACATAATATAGCGTGGCAAAAAAAATGGAAATATCGAAATATACCCAAGCTTAAATAGCGGTGAGAGGTATCCGTCCATATTGTTTCGAATTCTGTCCTATTTTAAAAATAGTCAGTGGTAGGTAAAAACAATTAATTTTTTAGCAATGAAACACCTTGTATATCATGCAAATTTTAATCCAAAATGATCATGAAGAGCGTAACAGAGCGCTTTCGGCCGTAGCCATCATCAG